>JAANDH010000532.1:181798-200457 GCA_011799765.1 Nymphaea thermarum
TGAGACAAGTGATGCTACATCATGGGTACAGGCAAGGGAATGGAGATCACACTCTGTTTGTGAAGAAGAAGGGAGGCAGGGTTACTCTCTTGCTGGTCTATGTGGATGACATGATTGTCACAGGAGATGATGAGGAGGAGATTATCAAGCTAAAAGGGTTACTGGCTACTGAGTTTGATCTCAAAGATCTTGGTAAGTTAAGGTATTTTCTGGGGATGGAGATTGCTAGATCTAGCACTGGCCTTATACTAAATCAAAGGAAGTACACACTTGATTTGCTGAAGGAGACTGGTAAACTGGGATGTAGACCTGCTCCTACCCCGTCTGACACAGGGCACAAGTTGAGTCTTAGAGATGGGGAGCCACTCTGTGAAACAGACAAGGGAAGATATCAACGTCTGGTTGGGAAGTTGATCTATCTTACCCTCACGAGACCAGATATTACTTTTGCAGTGAATGTTTTGAGTCAATTCATGCATGCACCAACTGATGCACACCTGAAGGCTGTGGACAGAGTACTTTGCTATCTGAAGAAAAATCCTGGCAAAGGACTTCTGTATGTGAAACAAGAGACTGTGGAGATCGAAGGGTATTCTGATGCAGATTGGGCATGTTGTGTTGATACCAGACGATCTACTACAGGGTACTGTGTTTACTTGGGAGGAAATCTCGTTATCTGGAAAAGCAAGAGACAGGAGGTTTGCTCTAGATCTAGTGCAGAGGCAGAATATAGGGCAGTTGCTATGGGAGTGTCAGAGTTACTGTGGTTGAAGATAATACTGACTGACATTGGGATAGAAACTGAAGGACCAATGAAGATGTATTGCGATAACAAGTCTGCCATCAACTTAGCCAACAATCCAGTTCTACATGACAGAACAAAGCATGTTGAAATTGATCGCCACTTCATTCGTGAGAGAATTGATGCAAAAGAATTGATCTTACCATACATGAAGTCTGAGGACCAAACTGCAGATGTTTTAACAAAAGTTCTTCATTCAACTTCATTTGAGAGAAATGTATCCAAGTTGGGCATGTTTGATATGTATGCCCAGCTTGAGGGGGAGTGTTGACGGATCTTTGTGTATGAGTCCGGGTCTGGACCCGATCCAGTATGGCTTTGTTAGGGCATACTTATATCAGTGTAACCCTAATTTCTAGTGTGAATGAAAATTATCAAGAGAGAGAGTGTCTGGCTGCTAGTGAGCACCGACTCCTCCTCAATCGTGGTTTTTCTCCCTCGTGTTGAGGGTTTTCCACGTTACATCGTGTTTTCTCTTTTCTCTTTCTCTCTGTGTTCGTATTCCTACACAACAAAAAGAAAAGTAAATGGAAAAATGGATAGGAAGATATTTTATATTTTTTACATTCAGTGCTTTTTCATCTTCAATCAATCTTGTCATGCAGTAGAAACACCAGCCGCTTAGCTACCAACTTTATACGACAATAACCAGCTGTGTTATCACTATTCAGAATGCTGCAATTTAAATTTATCCAGTTATGGCAACCAGAACATCAGGTTTCAATGGAAAAGCTCAACGTAATTGCAAAATGCTTGTTTCTTTTTTTAAATATACTAAGTTAAGACCACCTACACTCCTCTCTGCAACACGCCACACTTATTCTTTTGCCTGTTCAACTACTCTATGTGGCGTGGCCAGGTATCAATGATCTGAAGCTGCCATCAACAGTCGAGCCGCTGAGAAGCTACTTAAAAACGGTTGTAAACAGTAGTTTCCATTTTCCAAGTGTAACAGCAAATATTTTATCAAGATCTGATATAGACAAGAACCAGCTTGCCATTGCAACACAGGAATCCTAATGTCTCAAAATTTTATTTTAGTTGCTATATTTGGACCCACTATTTCCAGCAAATTACATAAGAACCTCCAGCACAAACACCTCTTCTACAGAAAACAAATTCCTGCCATTTGTACCACTCTATTAGAATCAATTAATTTTAGCATGTAAGTAAATGCTGCAAGTAGTAATCACTTGTGGTGCTCCATTTTCCCATTTGTTTAATTTCAGCTGATGTTTCAAATTTTCAATTCCATTTGTTTTTTATTTGAATTGATGATTTACAAGCTTGTGGACGGGTATCCACAAAATTATTTTTTCTTTCCCCTCCGGTGATGCAAATGTTTTTCCAACGTTTTTTACATTCTGCAAACATCAGTATGTCACAACTTTGAGGCAAATCGCTCTAATATCACTCCTGAGAATATACTTTGAATTATCCACTAATTTCACCAACAACGTTTCATCATTTCTACTGATTGACAATAAACTAGTAACTGATTCCTCCTGAAGTCTGTTTACCTCCCAAAAAACTTAAACATCATTGAAAATATTTACATAAAAACAAAGTATAATCTTCAAAAATAGCATGCCAATTTTTTTTTTTTAATACACTACGGAAATCACAAAATCCATTTGTGCAAGGGATACAGAAATAAGACTAACCACATAAGAAGAATGGGGGAAAAAACATGAGAAAAAATAAAAGTTTGCCTCGCACCTTGTGATCAAAGTCAGCCATCTTCAATACAATGGGAACAATTATTGACTCAGCAACAGGTTTGTCCTGCTTTAAGGTACTTTCCACCTTTTTACCCCCACCTATGAAGGTTAAAACAATTTAAAAGGGGAAGGCAGAAAGGGCTTGAAAGCATAAAGAAGGAATAATAACAATAATATTAAACAGACCAACCAATATGCCCATGAAGCCACCAACACCTCCCTCAACATCCCCACCCAAGTGATGTCACTAACTCATGCATGTGCGCATGCACACAAAGAAAAAAGAACTTATAAAAGAAGATACCATGATATAACCTTGGGATTCAGGTACAGTGTCCGTAACATCTGATGGTGCCGAAACTTCAGTTACTTCTGGTGTGTGGCTTCCTGAGATGCACTGCCCTTGAATCAATGAATCTTGACTGCAGCTATCTCTCTCAATTTCGTGTGAATTAACAGAACCAGAAACATTATCAGTAGAAGAACCCAATGAAACTGTCTCCACTGAGTTAGCAAGTTTATCCACTGAAGTTCCTATAGCAGATGCTGGAACTTTAGCCTTCTTAAATGACCCAGTTAACACTCCATTTTCCTCATCCATCAGATAAATACTTGGATCCAAGTGTATTCCCTGACAGAATCAACAAAGAACCATATATGTAGGTTGAATTATCATATAACTTGTATTATCATAATGATATTGCCAAATAAAACACAGTTTCCTTGTTATAAATAATTTGAAGTCCATGAAATGTGATGGGTGATATGAAACCAGCAAAGTGAAACTCAAAAAAAGCTTTCAAGTCAGCCTGTGACCTGGAAAAGATACAAAGCTACTTTGACCTAATTTTATTTCTAACCTGAAAGAGGATTTAGAAACATAGGAAAGGGTAGATTGAACAAGGCTTGACAATGATATGTATTACTTTTGTTTTCTGTGTTACTCATTCTTGGAACATACAAAACTAGACCTGGTGCAAGGGCTGATGATGTAGGCTTTTATCCTTTTCTTACATGAATTACTCTTTCTAATTAGAACTTAGAAGTATCCATTGTTTAATTTGTTTTAACTTTGTTTTGTTAACAGATTTAATTTTTTTTGCTATGTTCAGTGCATCATGTCAGCATCTTAAAACCATACAATGCAATTCATGATACATTATGATGAAATAGGAATTACAAGTGCTCACAGAGCAAGCTGTCCAGTAATTGAATGTGCGTATGCTAAGAAGCAGATCCCCTTCACCAAACTCAGCACAAAGGGCAAAACTATTCACTAATAAGAGGAAATGGACATCCACATACTCAGATGACATAAATATCAAGAACATCATAACAATAATATTTTGATTTTTCCAATGGGAAGTAAGCCGTCTTGCCCTCATCTACATCTGATATCAACTAAAAGAAGCATCAAAAGATATTGACTGGATTTTGAGTTCAGCAGCAGAGCACAATCAAACCTCAATTATGATAGGCTTGCCATCTTTCATTGCTTTCTTGAGGTCACCTGCCAAACCTAACCAATATTGCCAAATGTCATGATGATTGAATGGCTGATGCTCGATTTGACAACAAATAGAAGAAATATAACCTATGACAGTATGCTAATAACAGCAAGGATCGAAAATACCTTTCCTTACCACTCGACATTCCCTACAGAACTCGGTGACAAGTTCTTCCTGGCTCTTGAAATCTCTTGCCCAAACTGGAGTGGAAGCCAATGGTGCACTGCATACATTAAACCATATGAATTTTGTCCATATTTTGCAAACAAGACCATTCAATTTAAGGACTGAGCTATAAGAATAAAATAGATAGCTGAAAAGTTGGAGGAACTAAACATCCCTAAATGTGCTGAAAGCGACTTGGATGTTGGGACAGACAGGATGGAAAAGCACCACAAATAAACAAGTCAAAATGTCCATAACAAAGTAAGAGTATTCAAACATGTGACGATCAAAAGTTATTGCAACTATATAACCTACATTGCCTTAACTCTGTACACAGTCAAGATCCCACATTCTGTTCATTGACACATCTATTTTGTCAAAAGAGTGAAGAGATCTTCTCCCAAAATGTTAAAATATAAAATTCCATTTGCAACCCATACCCATAAGCAGTCAGAGAATTCATATCTTCTAGACAAATATGATTATAAAGGACAGATCGTAGAACAAAATTGTATTTCAGCATTCAAATATGTCAGGAGAATGTGCATATGCATACACTTCATACATTCACATAAGTAATAAAATAAAAGATAAAAGAATAGTGATCATCAACATACTCGGTGGAGGTTCGCAGCAACTCATAGACCATATCTGTCTGCAATATCAAATGCAAAATAGTTCAAGAAAGTTGGTACACAAACTGGACTGCTAGAACAACAAACACGTCAGGACATAGATGAGTTACATGTAAAACATTTGGCAAGTTCAGGCGTTGAGCAAGTTGTGTTGCAATAGTGGATTTTCCAGCACAGGCAGTACCACAGACAAGTATTACTAGAGGAACCCTTTGATGATGAAATCTATCAGAAAAGGTACAACAGTAAATCACAGATTAGCGAACAGAACTTTTACAGCAGCTAATGATTTCAAGTTGATATAAAAAGGACATGACAATGTAAGCCAGAACTGACACTCATGTCTGCAGGCATATCATGTATCATGTGACAGAGGTGCATCATTTATCCTAGAGTATACAGGTTCTAAGCAAAAGGAAAAAGACATTTGATTTAGACTTTAGAGTGCAGAAAATACACAATAAATCTCAACCTGGTCATCATCTTGTAGCGATTAATATATTCTTCTCCATAGCCTCTCCGCTCCATAAGCTGCATTTCATACCTGATTTTGGTAAGATAAGGAATCCCAGTACTATTAGACCCAAACAAAAAAAACAAAGGGAAAAGATAACTTTTGTTAATCAAAATTTTAATGGGTGTGTGTCAGTTTTCTACATAAAATTGAAGGATTTACATTCATATGAATTACCCAACCAGAAACTATGCACCAGAAAGACTGATTCCATGTAAAAGTATAGAGAAAAACTTATTTGAGTAAGATAAAGTAAATTGGTTCATCAATGATTCACAACGAATTCTAAACAACCAGGTAAAACAATTATAATAAGCCAAAAAGCATAAGGCATGTTAACCAAGGTATGCTGTGAACCTTGCATCACTCTGTTTTTCAAAGTGATGAAGGAAAGGAGTCATAAACGGATGGCCTAAACCTTTGACACAGAGACTAGCTGAATGAGAAACATGATTGCAACTACTGAAGCTGCAGTACACATATACACATTACAACAAACACCAACCAGAATTTCTACTATACAAGTGGTGTCTTAATTAACCCAACTTCATCAATTTGAAAGAACATAAAATCAAAGCCTTATTCAATAGCTGACATGAATAACAGTATACTTTTCTTAAGTCTCAAACCTCAAAAGGATAGGACAATGATAAGAGGTATCGAAAAGCCAATGTTAGGCAACAAAGTCAAAGGCCCATTTGCATGTTAAATATAGATCTTCAAATGAAACACAAGCAACAATAAAAATTTTGACACGAATAGGAACCACAGATAAATGCCGCAGCATATCCGAAGGAACTAAAGAGGGGAAGAAAACAAAGAGATAGTCGCTAGTTGCTATCCGCATCTGCTCAAACAAATTGCTTCAAAACACACAGAGAATTGGTGTTATTTCCAAGAAGTACAATTTGTTAAATCAAAATCCCATAGCCTTCTTGCACACCATATCAAGCAAAACATTACTTGAAGCAACCTTCTGCAGTGGAATTTGCAACACACACCAAACGTCCATACCCACCCCCACAAACACCAAAACAGCGACTCTAGGTTTTCTTTTTTAATGTTTTGCTAAATGATGCAGAGAACTACGAGGTTATGAAATTGCAAAGAAAAATCATGACATCCCCTACTTAGGCACATCTTTCCATGACAAAGAACAGGCTCATGGTGGTCTTGGAGCATCCTTTATTTGAGGACTGAAAGACATGACCCATTAAAAAATCCTCAAACTTTCAAAACCTAAAGGTGTTGTGAGAAAGTGAAGTACTAATTACTATCAAATAGTTCACAAACATTAGCAAGAAGATGAGCAATTTATATTCACATGGAAAAGTTCGGAAATATAGAAATAAGCACGTCCTCCTTTACTTTTCTCATATAAAATCACTAGTAATTGATTCTTGTGAGGACTCTTGTCATGAACTGCCACTTTCAAGTTTCAACATATTAAATCTAGCAAATCTGGAATACCGAGTAAATTTTAGCTGGTATATGTATACAAGTTTGCTAGATAAGTACCTTAAACAAATTAGCCTCCAGATCAGATTGTGAACTGTAAACAATTTCAATAAAGATGAAATGTCAGAAGAGAAAGAAAAAAAATTGCACTAGGAAAGTACTAGGTATATATCAGACCTCTAAATCAACAAATACAGGTGAAGAACCTATTTATAAGTTGCAATATCCTTAATACAAGTAAAAATACTGCGAGTCCTACAAAGAAAAAAAATTATGTAGGGCGCTGCAACTGCCTTGACAATTCTACATATAGAAGAAGATGCAGAGGTTCATATAGTGACAATTGACAAGTTACCAAAAGTCATGCTACTTGGAATCCTGTCTCATCATGATAGATGTCCAATGAACAGCAAAGCAGAAAAAGGGAGAGATAAGAGATAAACAGAGTCCTTATAGGAAGTTAACATACACGTCCAACAAGCTGTTGTCTACAAGCAGCTTTTTGAGTTCAAGAGCAATTTTAATCGCAACATGATTTGGGATCTGCATAGAAATAACATAAAGATGATTAGTCATTCCCATGCAAACGACCAATGAGCCATATCACAACGCAGATTCACAATTCCAACAGTTGTCAAGCGCATGCAACACTGTTCAGGGTCGTTGCTTCGCCGTTTCTGGTTTCACTCCCAGGAGACCAAAGAATCAAACAAGGCTGTAAAAGACTTCAATTACACAGTTGGGAGAAACCAGTAATGGGGAAATGCTTACAGGCAAAAGAACTTCAACTAGCACAAAGAAGCGCTTGGATCATGTAATAAAGGCCTAGTCGACGAATTTCCGCCAATTTATTGGAATCAAAGACGCCCAACGGAAAAGAACAGCCAACGAATTCTCTTACAACCATTTCAAAATTCACCCATAACATAATTAAAAACAATAAAAAATGACAAACAGATTTATTTTCGTACCGGAAACATTTGAAAATACCAAGATATGAACTCGGATAAACCCATAAAACCACAAGCAATCAACCAAAACCTGCAAGAACACCTAAATTTCCAGGCATGCATATTGAATTTCGTCAAAAACAGAAGCAAGAAAGAATCTAGGCGACGAGAGCCGAAAAGAAGGCATCGGAGAGCAAGGTGAGAGCACACCACCTTTGTCACAGTAAGCATTCTGCTCAACAAGAATCTCGATAACACATAGTAGTGATCCGCATTATCCCCTAGCCAAACCTTCACCTGCCACACAAGACCCAATCTATCAATCGAGAGAGAGAGAGAGAAAGAGAGAGAGGTTATTATGATGGGTGGTGCATGCGCAGAAAAAAGTTAAGAGTGAAGAACGAACTACGAAGAAGAGAGAAGGAACCGGAGGACCAAAAACCTTAACGAAATCGTATTTGGAGGAAGTGTTGCGAGCGGAGAGGCGGCCGGGTGGCATAGCCGGCTCTTCGCTGCCCTCGACCATGGAGTCCGCCGCCAGGCAGGAAGACGATGTCTCTGCTGCCGCTTCTCTCGCTGTTGCCGGCTCGCCCTTCTCCATTTGCCTTGGTCAGCTCGCCCTCTCCCTCGTTCTTCACGTACTTCGGACGCCATTTTTCTTTATTTTTTCCCTCTTATGTAAAGAAAGGAATGTCCACGTTCGCGCAGCAAGAACACGTCGTCACTCGTCAGCATTCAAGTGGGAGTCTGCGACTCTGCCGAATCTTGATATGGATCGGATATTGGTTAAATGAATGAAATCCAGGTTCAGATCCAAATTTGAGAAATTTTTCAAATATTCGTTCTGGAGCAGACTTTAATTTTTTTTTTTTAATTACAAAACCACTGCCAACCTTTTAATTTGTTAAGTGAGCGAGAGATTAATCCTACCACCTACAGCGGGAGCCAAACGTTCCTTAGTTTTCCAAGCAGCCATATTTAACAATGGTACAATTTTCAACTTAGATGTCATATTCCACTATTGAGAGAGAGTATAACACTACATCCCATCATTGTTATTTTGTAAATATTTGATTTTATTTAAGAAAAGTTAAAAATATAATTTGATAATATGGTGCCTTAAAATTTCGTCAATTGATGGAATTATATTTTAAAACTGCAAATATGATCCACATATTGTCTTTCATTCAAAGAGTCCTTTTAGTTGTCATGACAACTTCGTCAAATCAAGATGGATATGAAGTCGTTAAGTTTGCTTGTCTCCAAAGTTCAAATACTTATAAATATTTGACAGTGAGGGTTACTTTATTATTTTTTTTAAACTAACTACTGTTATTTATAATAGCACCCACAAAAATCAAATTAATAATCGAGCTTTTACCAATCCACCATCCTAACCAGCTACTTAAGCCCCTAATAAGCCAAATATTTCAACAGTAATTTTTAATGAAAATCAATTTAATCGGTTATAAAACTGGTTTGATGAGAAAATGGATCAAATCCACGGAATTAAAGAATGATAGAAGAAAAAAACAAAGAGAAACTAGATTCCAAATAGACAAATTCAAACGCGAGAAGTCTCTTCATCCAGAAGATGTTTTAAAAGATTACTGGAGAATAAACCAAAACCGCCGTTGAGCCCATCATCAAACTATGGGGTTCTTCCTTGGGGCGCGCCACCTTTTCAATTCCTTGCTGTTCATTCCCGAGCTTTCGCGGAGTTGCCGATGGATCGAACATATCTTTTTTGCATGCAATATAATAATAAATGGTCTGGATTTAAGAAAACATGGAACCACAAACCACAAGCTCAACAAAAAGCTATATTAGTATATCCAATTTGAATTAATATATCTAATTTGAATTGGATGTATGATTGTATCGTTTCGAAAAAATTGGACATGAAAAAAAATCAATATTTGATTAAGAAATTGCATCAAATTCCGATTTAAGAAATGACATCTAATCAGATTCAGATACACATAAATATCCAATCTGTTTTGAATACAAATTTATTTTTAAACAAATATCTTATATCTAATTCTCTTACATATTCAAATTCTATTGGTTCAAAATTCAGATTCGGATTTAAATATGAATGTGAATATTGTAAAATCAGATTTCGAATTCAGGTTTGAATATCACTCTTCTTTGCTCCGCAAATGCCAATATGTGAATATTCAACAAAAAAAAATCCATACTTCCAGATATATCCGACTCAAATTCGATCAGCCTCGTGGACCAAACACCAAAAATGGCATTTTCTGACGAGATATAAATGAATGTTCCAACGTTATCAAAAGAAGCATTTCTTCCAAAAACCGAACCGCCGATCATGACTATATCTGCAATCCTTACATCACACACATTCATTGTTCATTGTTCGTGACGGAGTCCTCCATCCACCTGGCTACAGAGTTGAACAAAAGAAATCTTGGATGACATGTTCAATTAGAGCTTCTTTTCCATCCTGCTAAGTGCTTGCATGAGTTTTAAAACTTACTTCACACAGGCATTGATTGATTGCTTGGTGTTTACAATTCAGTTTTCATAAATTATTTTTTACAGATATCATAATTCCTTGTTTGGATTTTGGAAAATACATAAACTTGCATTTTAGAATTTAGTTCCCAAATTATATTGTTTTCTTTTTCTTTTATTTTCTATACTTGAAATTAACAGGAAGCTCTTAAACCATTAGTTTGCTGCAACTATGAAGTTACCGTGACCATCGGTCGGCGGGGCCAGCGGTGACAACACTAGTGATCGCCGCCGAGGTGGTCGTACCCGGAAAAGGGTGTTCCGGCGACCGCCCACAGCTACGCGGCGTTCCAGCCGGCGGTCTTTGGCGGAATGGGAATCATGAGGTCGCAGCCAAAAGCTGGAAAAAAACAAAGCGAGTTAGAACGAGAGGCGCTGTTGAAGGGAGCTGCAGAGGGGCTGCATTTTGCACAAGGAGACGAATGCTTCTCCGAGAGGCACGTGGCAGCGGCTTCTACGTGCCAGATTTATAGGCTGCCATATGAACCAATCACATTTTGGTAAAAGATCTTATTCTTTCCGTTTTTTTTTTTTCGATTGGACTATTTTACTACTTCCAATCTAGAGACCTACCTTGGTTTATTTTATTTGAGTTTTCTTGTTTGTTCCACGATTATTTGATTGCTTTGGACTTGGATTTGAAATCCATAAAAGATCTATGGTAAAATTTATTAAATTAAGGATCTTAAGTCAGATTTAAGATGACTTAAGATCTAATCTTAGCAGAGAACTATAATTCTCAATCTTAATCATCTTAAATAAAAGGATGTCAAACACTTCCTTTATATAACCCCAAGGGGTTGTAGCGCACTAGCGCGGGGAAGGGCTCCGTCCGCTAAGAACTTGAGATCAAGTCTCTTGGGCGTCCCGTGCTCGCTTCATACGCGCTTCAGCTCTTGGCCCGTAAAAAAGTCCGAAGCAAGCTCGAAACCCAAGGGGAGAGAGACGGTGGTATCTTTTAAAGCGATGGAATGAACCACTCACCCTAAAATAAAATAATAATAATAATAAAAAAACACCTCGTTTATATTGGAGGGAGTCTGACCTCAATAGTAAATCTGGACTTGAGTTTGGGTATCAATTTGAGACCCTGAATCGGGTCCGATCCGTTATTACGGCTTCCCTTTTTAACTGCAAGGACGTCCCCCTCAGTCCATCAATCACCTTCCGACTCTTTCTCTCTCCCTCTATCATCCCCCTCCCCACATATACACAGACACTGTATCGTGCTCTCTCTTCCTTCAGTTCTCTTGAAAGAACGCAATGAATCACAGCGTTCCTCAGTGGCAGATGGAAGAAGAAGAAGAAGAAGGCCAATGCCTAGTAAACTCTCCCAAACAAGGAGGCGGAGGAGCCCTTCTGCTTACCAACGTCGATTCCTTAAGCGACAGCTTTTCCCTGTAATCTTTCTGTTTTTCTTTTTCTCTGTCACTATGCTCCACAAAGATGGGGAAATCATTGGCTTCCTATCTTTCTTAATTTCTTTCTTTCTGCTAGGATTTGTATCGCTGGTGCGGTTTTCGTTTTCTTTTATCTTCTTCGTTTCCCTCATGTATCTCTCCGTCCTCTTTTTGTCAGGTGGGACAACGAAGTTGCAGAGCTCACATGGGAGAACGGGCAGTTGGCAATGCACGGGCTCGGCCCACCCAAGCCCGCAACCTGCAAGCCGGCCGGAAACAGGCACGCCTGGGAGGCGGGCGGCCACCCAACAGCCAACGGCACCCTCGAGTGCATCGTCAAACAAGGCACATCCTTTCGTGTCCCGGACAAGGTCCCGGGGGCGCCCCAACCAGCGGACCTCCCCCCATGGTTCAGGGACGCCTTGGTCCCTTGCGCCCCAGCACCCGTTTCCACACCCACCCTGCAGGGTAGACCCGGGACGGACCGCCTCGCCCTCGACCTTCCACCCACTTCGAACTTGTCCACCGGCGTGGGCTCTTGCCAGTCCCCCTTCCCGAGCTACCATGGCAAGAAGGAAGGCCGGACGGAAGCCGAGTGCCAGAATATCGCAACAGTGCCGGAAGTAAGTCGTCTGGGCTCAAGCTTCTGCGTTTCAGAACAACGAGAGACGATTCGGTCCTTATCACGAATGGGTAGTGGCACTATGGGCACAGGCTACCCCTCCACCGCCTTGGACACGTGTGGAACAAGCGATTATGCCGGAGAACTGAACACGTCCCTTGGGTCGCCGGAAAATTCAAGTACGATCAAAGATGACCAGGGCTCGGTATCCCACACTAGATCCAAGGTGTGGACTTACTTCTTTCGTTTCGAATATAACTTTCAAATGAAAAGCATATGTGTTTTCTGCCGGGGAATTTATTCCGTCAAGGAAGATGCCATGGAAACATATCCTAGTTTAAATTCATTTGTCATCGCCTAATTTTAGAAAGTTGGTATCAACCGATTGCTGATTCTCTGGGTGTTTCATTGCTTTTTATTATATGTTAAAAGAGGGAGGAAGAAGAGAGTGAGGACCGGAAGAGGAAGAAGGGACGTTCTTCAATCTCCTCTACAAGAAGAAGTAGAGCTGCTTCGGTTCACAACCAATCAGAACGTGTAAGCAAGATTGACTGTTACTGATTTTTTTTTCTTTAATTATTTTAGGGCCACTTCATGAAATCTTTTGTGTATTTATTTTACAATATTAAAACATGTGGTTACTATCAGCTTATGAAAAGTGAGTGCGTGAAAGTTGGCACGATCAGCTCTCGGGATATGAATCTCAAATTGGAAGACAAGTTGATAAGAAATTGACAAACGAATCTCCAGTTTCTTTTTTATTTCCATTTTTCCCGAAAATCTCAATTCATTTCATGACTACTGTTTAAGTCAATCTTAAAGACATAGTGATAAGTGGTGGGTCTTAGGTTGGTGATTGTGTCCATTATTCTCTCTCTCTCTCTCTCTCTCTCTCTCTCTCTCTATATATATATATATATATATATATATATATATATATATATATATATATATATATATTACAAGAGTAGCAGTAATAGTACTAATGTCCCTAACAAATAATTGATGAGATATTAAATGTTTGCAGAAACGGAGGGACAGGATCAACCAGAAGATGAAAACTTTGCAGAAGTTGATACCCAACTCCAGCAAGGTAAATAATTTTAAAACTTCTCATTTATGTATGCCTTCTGAACTGTAGTGCAACAAAAAGGAATTATATCATATATTTCATAGCCAGGCAAATTCATGCCTGCATTATTTACAAGAATATTCGATTGATTTGGTGTCGAAATTAAATTTCGGTACTTTCTTGTTCCAAATTGCAGACGGACAAGGCCTCTATTTTAGACGAGGTGATCGAATACGTAAAGCTGCTTCAAGCCACAGTCCAAGTGATGGGCCAGACGAACATGCCGAACATGATGCTGCCCATGAGCATCCAGCAGCTCCAAATGTGTATGTTAGCACAAATTGGGATGGGCATGAACGCCGGAATCCGGCCCGGCCACGCCGGCATCCAGCCGGTCCTAAACCCTGCCAACTTCATGCAGCCCAACCTCGTCGCAGCTGCCGCCAGTTCGTGTGACAAGCTGAGAGAGACGATCGCTGGTGCTTCACTACCAGATCCGATCTCTGCCGTCGTCGCATGTCAAGCACAGGTAGAGTGCCGAGGCCCGCTCTCATAGTCATGGTATTATTATATGATCTTCATATAGTTTCATCTATTCGAATATATATCCAATCTGTATGATGAGATCATTAGATTATAATTATAAAAGTTGAGATTCTGTAACTAAATCAAAACGTGTAGCTACTGATTCTTAACCGAGAGAGTTGAGATCAATAAGCAAAATTCTTCATTGTTAAATTGCCAAGAAATGAGAACCTCTGACAAAGAGCATTTTACTTTGGTTGCAGACAATGAACGCAGATCCCTTTAAAATCGCTACCTTGTACCAGCAACTATGTCGGCCATCGCCGCCGCCGCCACCAGCACCATCATCAAATGCCAATGGCTGGGATAGCTAAAAATTTCTAAAACATCTGTATACTGAGAAGCATGCATGCTCACACTTGTCTTTTTTTCTTCTTGATTGGTTTTGGCTTTTTTATGATCCCAAAATCTGCCTTAAGGTTATAAATATTTGAAGAGAAGCAAGTTTCAAATACAAAATCTCAGAGAAAGAATCTGTCATGTGTATGTCGCGAAGACCAAGAAAAGAAGATACAAAGATCATTATCTACCTTATAGGTGTTGAATTTATGATATATATCCACTTTTGAAGACATATATAACTAGTAGTTAGTTGTACAGTGGTTCATTCTATCACAGGCAGCGATGAATAGGGAGGTCTCCCACTGTTCGATCTTTCACTGACCTGCCAACCATATTAAACAGAATCGATCGGATGATTTTCTTTTTTTTTTTTCACTGAAAACAGACAAAGGAAAGCAGCCAAAGATAGAAACAACGATGGTGGCGATAATGATGATGATGATGAAGACGATGGCGATTGATTCATTGCTTGACCAGACATATAGAAATAGGAAAGTGTACATGCATGTGTCCATATCACCATTTGGAATGCCATTGACTAGAAGACATTAAAGAGTTGTGGAGAACAGTTCCACAGCCCCAGCAGTCCGCCTGTCCAAGCGATGACAAGTGGGCCTGACGCCGCTACCACTTGCTGTCTTCCTATGCATTTCTCTTTAAAGGAAATTTCAATGCCACGATATTTTTACTGAAGCCATATAATACGTTTGATGTGAGATCTCATGAGATTGACGTCAAATCCTTGTGAATTGAAAACCATAGCAGAAACAAACTGTGGATTCATTATAAAACGACGTAGATTTCAAATCTATATCTCATGTTGATATCAGACCTGAAATCCATGCAGATTTCAAAGATGTGGAAGTTTCAGACCCACAAATTTTCAAAACCGTGGGTCTAATTGTTTGTTTAAAAGGAGTCGCTCCATGCATGAATTTCAAATTAACCTAAAGCTCAACCATACCTTCATTGTCTGGAAAGAAAAAAAAAAAATACATATCTTTGGATAATGATGAGAATGATGATGAATGACAATAACGATGATGATAATGATGTGGATGATCAGGCTGATGGCGACCATTTTGTTCGCTATACAGCTTTCCCCTTATATTTAGGACCTCCGTGTGGAAGACCTCCATATTTCCACATGATTGGAAATGGGGATAGGGCCCCAAACGCCAACATAGCTCTAGGGTTGTCCACGAGAATGTCCCTAAAAAATAAAAATATGCATGCGAGGAACTATATATATATATATATATATATATATATATATATATATATATATATATATATATATATATATATATATATATATATATATAGAGAGAGAGAGAGAGAGAGAGAGAGAGAGAGAGAGAGATTGAAGTGGAATCTACTATGGGACTTAGGTTTCACCAATGAAAAGTGGGAACCACATTGCACCAAGAGCATCCTTTGATTGGATGATGCATGATGAGGGGCATCATCGATCCAGCATGGCCATGGGTCCCATATTGTACGCAACATTAATTTTGACATCATACTGAGTGGCAAAGGCCAAGGGAACAGTGGGAATGAACATGAACCCTGAGCATCTGATTGTGATCATGTGATGCATGTGATTTTGAGGACAGAGTCGGAAGCCATCATGTGATTGTGATAAACCTTTATGCAATGCACCATTAGCATAATTGCTTCATCGATTGTAATTCGAATTACATTAGAGCAACTGGTCTTTCATTTTCTTCATTTTTTTTACCAATTTGTGAATTTTGATTTCGAACATGGTACCAAAATTTTATTGGGTTTCTCAGAAGTGGTCTTAATTAGGCGTAAGTTTCATATTTGGAGGAATTTTGACATCATTGAAGCTTAAGGGGAAGAAGAAACGGCTTCCTTTGATGCTTTTAAATTTGTGTATATATATATGAGTAAAGATAAGTCTTAGCTCCTCAACATGATCAAAGATATATATATATATATATATATATATATATATATATATATATATATATATATATATATATATATATATATATATATATATATATATATATATTTGAAGTAATTTTTTCATTATTTACATGAAGTTTAGAGTATCCAAAAGGTACATTTTGCATTTATGATTTATCCTGCTAGGTGAACCAAGAAATATAGTACATATAACTGTGAATGTATTCTAATTGTATCTAACAATGAAATGATTCGACATAATTATATAATCTTTCTGACAAGGAGAATATGATGTCATCCGAATATATGTTTTAACTTTTAACAATATGCACTTGGAGAACATAATATTGTTCTGATCAAACGTGTGCATTTCTAGTTTCTTAAATTAGTCGGTGTAAAACTGTTACTTCTTCTTACAACTTAGAAAGCCAATCTTCAAGTTGAGGAAGACCGGGTCCAACTCTTCATGAAATTTATTATACAAATCATTGCACAATATTTCTTTCTCCTTTTCTCTCTCTCTCTCTCTCTCTCTCTAAGCGCCGCCGCCCGTCTGCGGCTGGGTGACTGTGCCGCTCCGTCTTTCCTCTCTCATTCCGCCTCTCTTATTTTTCTGTGTATTGTATTGTATATTTCTTCTTTTTGCTTCTGTTTTTGCAGTTTGTTTTTTGCGGATTGTTTTTGTACCTAGGGGACATCTTGTCCCCAAATTTTGTTATATATTCTCATTTTATCGGCTCTCTCTCTCTTCTAATGACCAAATGATGTGACAGATCGGGTTATAGTAACCACATCCTCAATTCTAGCATTGGAAGATACTATCGTGATGGTATTGGAGAGTGCAGCTGTGGAGACCAAGTGGACCGGTTCTTGTTCGCCTTTCTCTCTCTCTCCCTCTCTCTCTCTTCTAACATGATGATTAGCAAGACTCAGTCCTGGCAGCTGGAAAGCCGGGGAGGGTCCAGCAGTGAGCTGGACCGAGGCACTGAGCTTGTGTTTGTACGTATTGTTGGCTGAGTCTGCAGCATTGAGAATCATGAGAGAATCAATTATTTGTGGTCAGAACCACTTGCATGGCCTGACCACTTGAGAATCATTACTTAATATCGAGAGTCTGTCCTGACCTTCTTTCCTTCTGCCCGACATGTCAGATGAGTTCCATGAATTGTGTACATCGACTCTTCGTCAAACACTGTTCCCTTTCTTCCTCTACTTCTTCGCTCAGATCCGGATCTCCTTCAGCTTCTGTATTCTTGAGAACCTTGAGTTAAATTTTCCACAGTTAGAAGATCATCGCATAGGGATGTAAATCACATATATGACTAACATTTAGTTCTGACACCTATAAACAATTGTGTGAGAGTTTTACCAGATCTCATTTGGATATTGGATTTGAATTTGGTTATTTACTGCATCTTGAATCAAAATCTGACTTAATCAGATACAATTTTCTACCAGATCCAGTTAAATAGATTCAGGATCGGATCAATAATTGGGTATAATATCTAATGCATTTACATCCCTAGATAGTCGCACGAAAACATCTGTATGGAGCTATTGAGATCAGGTGACATATGAAGATGTGGATGACCTCACTCCTGGAATACACCATGCGTGTTTCCCATTGGTGGACTCGGTGCACTGCTCAAGTGGCCGCCAAATAGTTGAGCTTGTGATCTCCATGTTCAATCTGTATATATGTCACATACATTGACAGCAGTTGTTTCAATGCCATAGAAAATTTATCCCAATATCATAAGAAACTTAGGTGCATTTGATATTTTGGATTTTTTGAAATTGAAATGAAATCAAAATTCCAGGTTTCAGTTTCCTAATTCCAGAAATAAAATACATTGTTTGTTTAATAATTCTAATTTATTAAAAAACTGAGCATTTTGATTCTAAAATTCCATTATTCTGGGTATGACAAACGCCTCCTTACAGACATTTCTGTTTGGTTATGGGTCATGTTTAGTATGTGAGTTTGGCCCCATTTTGAAAAATTAAATTTACCCATTAAATTGTTTAAGAATGTGAGTTTGACCCCTATAAAACTTTTGAAAAATAGGTATTGGTCCTCATGAAAAGTGTTAAAAAATTATATTCACTGTGTTGCATGACAGTTCGGCCCCTTGGCTCCGCCCCCGCTGCTAAACCTTCACTTTTCCTTTGCAACCCAAAAAACTAGATAACATCATGTAGATGAAGCTTTTGAAGAGAGTCATCACCGACTCTCCCACCGACTCTCTTGAAGAATCGAGAGGCTCGTAGCCTCTTCCTTCATGACGGTGAAACCTCTCCTTTAAAAGTCGGTGATTAAGTCGGTGGCTGTCATTACAAATAAAAAATTATTAAAATAAAAATTTTGAGAATGTGGTGGACGTTTCCACCACCGACCTCCTCTCCCTA
>JAANDH010000533.1:13478-200447 GCA_011799765.1 Nymphaea thermarum
GCATATAAGACTAATTGAGGATGATCAATCATGTTCACTTAGATCTAGGATCAAATACAACCATCCTCAATTTAAGAGTTGTTTGAAGACAATGTTTGCTCTTTTATTTTATTTTAATCATCATTCTAGGAAACATTGCATTAGAGACTTTGCATGATTTCTCATATTTCAAAATTCCTCATACCTATTTGTCCCGGTCTTCATGTTGCCGGGCTTGGTCTTTGGCGGTAGCACAAGACTAAGTCTTACAACTATACCACACATTGGGTGGGATAGCCCCCTCATTAGTATCATGAGTGGTAATTTATGGTATATCGAAGAGTGATCAAGATACCCTTAGTTGCCTAAAGAAAAAATCTATGCTTGTACCAAGCCATTTGGCTAAGGTATATAAGCATAACTTGACATCAGATTATCGTGATACAAAATTATCTCAACTACGTTCCTATACCTAATTTTCTAAAAAAAAAATTTATTTCATGATAGATATTGATGTGCGTGAAACCTTATGTGATGATTTACAACCTCATTCCACACATCTACCTCATATTGTCTTTGTCAACCTAGTCAATGTTTTCCACTAATTCAATATTTATCTTTTAGAGTCATCATTCAAGATGTATTCTTTCCAACGTGGTGTCACATTCCCTTATGATCACATCCTCTTTGGGGAAGGTCCCGAACGGTCCACCTACATTTCTCTTTAGTCTAAACCTTTGGCTCTCGAATGGTATCGGACTTCGCATCCCATCTTCTCTCAGAAGTTTCCTTCTTACTTTGAAGAATGTGCTGGAGACAGTGGCAGTTGGAGGAATGCAGTCAGTTGATGAAAATTTGGTACATGCAATCGCCGAGCGTTGAAACCCAAGGACCTCCTCTTTTTGGTTTCCATGGGGAGAAATGACAATATTACTAGATGAATTTGTCGAAATACTAGACCTCTCTACTCTAACTTGTGACTCAAATGATCTATTGGAAAAAAAATTCCTTATGAACCCAACCAAGGTCAATGCAAATGACCTCATTGCTCACTTTACTAGACGACGAAAAACTTGGCATTTAGTAGAAAACCATGAAAATCAAAGCATCAACATGAAAAATTTGTATGAAGAATTTGGAACCTATGTTGAACCTTCTACCCTACCTCGAAAAGCCATAGGGAGAATTAAACATTGTATGATGCTCTACACAGTAGGAGTGACCCTTTTTATCGATGGAAGTGACCTTTTAGATATCTGTATTGCCCAACTTTTCTGGGTATGGGGGCATAGAGGGACCCGACACTTGTCAGTAGCAATGACAGTCTTAGCCTTCCTTTACCGAGGACTCACCCGCTTTACCATTGGAGATAATGACTTCATAGAAGGATGCACATATGCTTTACAATTGTGGTTCCTCAAGCATGCGGGACCCCAAGCCAGTCTATTCAGAAACACTTATGGATCATTGACAACCTTGGAGCAACAGCGTTGTTTGATCGAGCAACTGAATGAATGAGAGATCATTTGGGACTATTGTGATCGTCGGCAGAACCTACCCTGATACACTCACCATCATCATGGGCGTACCACACTCTTGGGCCCTTACTTCATAGTTGATTATTGTGCTGATAGATGTATGAGGCAATTATCTCAAAGGCAGAAGATTGTCTCTGTGCATGCACCAATTGGAGCTATTCCCGAATTTGACCTTAGTTCTCCTCAATGGACGGCATTATTTGCAGTAGCTCAACAAGAATGGAAGACACAGATATCATACACTTGGTTCACAGGCCCAGTGGTGAAGAAGGAATATGCTGAGTGGTGGGATGCCAACCGACCACCATCCATCATTCCCTAAAAGTTTTATGTTGTCAACATTGTATTCCCTCTATCGTTGTCATCTTTATTAGTAACTTTTAAAACTTATAATGCAATATGAACCTTCATTTTGTCATCATTTCCATCCAATAACTCTATTTTCTTGTGTCATAAGGTGAATACTTGAAAGCCAACAAGATGGTCGAAACTAGATCGCAAGCTAAGCAGGCTCCTCAAAACGAGGCTTCATCTTCTGAACTTCGGCCAGAAACGCTTGGCCTCTTAGCAATCGAGCCAGAAGCTTACCATATGTTCTATTAGTTCATGGAGCGATTCATGAAAGAGCAAGAAGAGCAAAAGGCCTTGATGGTTACTCCAGAGCCAGAGAATGAAAAGGCTGCCAAGCAGAAAAGAAAGAAGAAGAAGAAGAACAAGTCCTCTCCTACAGATCAGGATGAAGATTATTTGAGTTCGGATTCGGCAATTAGTAAGGAAGAAAAACCCGAACTGCTTCCTCTCAAAAAGAAAAAGACAACAAAGAAAAGCAAAAATGGAAAAGAAATTATGATAGAAAGTAGCTCACCTAGTCCTATCACCACTGAAAGTTCAGAAGAGAAGCCCAAAAGGAAGAGAAAGTCTACCAACAAAGGCAAAAAGACCAAGAAGTACATTCCTAGCAGTAGCTCGGATAGTGAGAGTTCTGAAGAAAAAGTAAAGGAGATCAAGGGCAAGAAGAAAAAGACCAAGCCAGAATTGGTCGAATCAAGTGATGATGAAAGTCCGACTAAGCACAGATTCTATGAAATGGAGAAAAGAATGAACAATCTTGAGCTTAGGGGGAAGGGGAAACGTTCATATTCATGTGAGGACTACTACCTTGGCATTGAAGGGGACGAAGACGTGAAAGGCCTGCCCAGAGAAATCATCAGATATGATGGAACCACTTGCCCACACGTTCATCTTTCAACCTTTTTCAATGATTGCTACAAAATTCAGACAAATAACATAGCTTTGTTCCGATATTTTCCAAGAAGTCTTGAAGGCATTGCCGCACAATGGTACAAAGAAAATGTCAATCCAATCGAGCTGAAGGAGTTTGAAAAATTGATTAACATGTTTGTTGAAATATTTGAACAGAATGCTCCCATGGCTCCAACCCTTAGTACCATTTGCAGTCTTCGTCAGAAACAGGGAGAAAAGGCTCGAGAATTCATCCAAAAATGGAGAATTCAATGCAATAAGATGAAGGAGCCCATTTCTGAGACACAAGTCTTGTCACTCATTAAGAAAAATCTTGTCCAACCCTTGAAAAATCTCATCTGCAACGCCCCGATCAAAACCTTTGTTGAGTTGATTGAACAAGCAAACTCAATAGAAGAAGGAATTGAGGAAGGAAATTTTGATGGAATTATTGCACCTAAATACAAAGAAGATGGAAAGAAAGGATGAAGAACACAGTTGCCCGCACACTTCATAGCCAATGTTGGCATTAGAAAAGATCATGGCAACAACTACAAGCATGACAAGGAAGTCAATTTCAAGAACAACGCGCAGTTTCTCAAAGGCGATGATGAAAGGAAAAACAAACACTCAGGTTGGAGCTACGACCGAAAATTCACTCCTCTCAGCCAGTCTCGGGAGAAGATCTTGGAATACCTTTTCGCCAAAGGAACTATCATCTTGCCAAAAGTATCAGAGCCTCCGAAAATGATGGGAGGAAATAAAGAAAAATTGTGCAAGTTTCATCGTGCCCCTGGTCATGACACTGAGGATTGTTTTGTCCTCAAAAATATTATTCAAGACTTCATCAACAAAGATCTCAAGATTTGTGATGACCCCGGAGATACTAAGGAATCCATTCCCTGACCACGGAAAGGCGGCAGTGGCCATGATCACTATAGGCACTCCACTTCCGTACAATCCACAAGACCACATTCGACCTTATATTGGGAGCAGCTCACACAAAGTCATGGTAGTAGACCAAGGTAAGGAACCTCTGGATTTCATTGTTATGATGAATGGCATGATAGAAAGTTTGCCCAAGAAACTTCCCATGATTCCGAAGACTTTTGTCTTACAAGGCGACGAATCATCAGATGTCTCCTTAGATGAAGATCCATGCTATTTGAACCTTCTCCCCTTGAAAGAGCATATGGTTGAGGGACACTCGGTTCAAGGTTCTAAAAATCAGTCAATTACCTTCTCAGAAAAGGACCTTTCAAAATGGGGATATTTCCATGAAGATGCTCTTTACATCGTTGTTCAGGTCAATGGGATGACGGTGCCACATGTTTTGATTGATGGAGAAAGTGGTCTGAATATTTGTCCTGATCTCACGGCTAAAACATTGGGGTTTTGTGAAGACAAATATCGCTCAAATGATATCAAGATCTACGGATATGATGGTCGAGGCATGAACAGCAAAGGTACTCTCGATATGAACGTGACCATTGAAAATACTAGCCATCACATTGTGTTCCATGTGGTAGATGTGCCACCATCATATAACTTACTTTTGGGGCGACCCTGGGTCCACCAAGTATGAGGAATCCCATCCACTCTTCATCAATGCCTCAAATAGAATTTTGGCACATCAGTCATCACCATACGCGCCGAGGATCCAACCGAAAGGCCAGTGCAACCAATGATCCCTAGGCCAATTGATCCAGTGGATGTACCCATCATAAGAACAACAAAGGACAGACCTTTGGAAGAATGGATGCAGAACATGACGATAGGCGAATCATCTGAAAGTGCCCATATTGTTTCGAGCAATCATGCAAGTTACCAAGAACATCCTTTATATGTTCATTCCATGAAAAATCCTAAAGGTTTTCAGTTGCTTTTGAAAGGTGGCTACCGTCCAATCACTGGCCTCGGAAAAAATGAAGATGGCATCTTGCAGCCGATTAGCATCACTTTTCAGATGAGCACGAGAGGACTGGGATATCATGAAGGAATTTGAAGAAGATCTTGGGGGCTAATAGTGTTCACTTCAAATCCTCCCATGAATTTTGTAATTTTAAACATCTTTTGGTCTAGTCTCATGAGAGGACCCATTCTATGAACTAAGAGTTTTTTTTAATATGCAATGCAAGTAATCTTTTGTTGTCAATTTTAGTTTCATCCAACTCTTTCCTTTATCCTCTTTACAGGATGTCAGAACTCAATATGTCTCAGTTTATTCTTTTTCCATGGAAGTCCCCCCAGAAAGCATTTATCGAACAAGTAGTCGGTGAAAGGGATTCTATGATAATACCCGAGTCAGAATTACCAGAATTCACTCAGATTCAGAAACAAGAACATCCATCATCTTTGGTTAATGATCCAATTGAAGAGATTAATATTGGAACCAGTGAAGATCCTAAAATTCTTCAAATTGGCACCAGTTTGTCAGTAGATGAGAAGAAAAGATTGGTGGACTTTCTTATAAATAACCAAGAAGCTTTTGCTTGGACTTATGAAGATATGCCAGGCTTAGACCCCCAGTTGGTCGAACATCGTTTGCCCTTAAAGCCTAATTGCAAGCCGATTAAGCAAAAATTGCGGAAGCTTGACCCTCGACTAGAAGGCCCTGTAAAAGAAGGACTAGAGGACCTGTTAAAGACAAAATTCATTTGTGCCATTGATTACTCCGAATGGTTGGCAAACATCGTGGTGGTCCCCAAGAAAAATGGCAAAGTTAGGTTGTGCATTGACTTTCGAGACTTGAACAAAGCCACACCGAAGGATGATTATCCTCTTTCAAACATTGATCTGTTGGTAGACAGTATTGCAGGCCATGCAATGTTTTCTTTCATGGATGGATATTTGGGATATAATCAGATCAAATTAGCCGTCAAAGATCAACCTAAGACCTCTTTTACTACACCCTGGGGCACTTTTTGTTACACGGTAATGCCATTTGGGTTGAAGAATGCTGGAGCAACCTATCAAAGAGTCATGGCTGCCATCTTCTATGATCAGATGCATAAAATCATGGATGCGTATATCGATGACAAATTGATCAAATCTAAGACGAGAGAAGATCATATTGAAACTCTTACCCAAGTATTCGAGAGGCTTTTACAGTATAAGCTTTGCTTGAATCCTCAAAAATGTGTGTTTGGGGTTGAGTCAGGCAAACTCTTGGGTTTCATGGTCAGTAAGAAGGGGATTGAAATGGATCTTACCAAAGCTAAGGCAATAATCGATATGCCACCACCCACCAATATCAAGGAGTTGCAAAGCTTGCAAGGACGAATCCAATCCATCAGACGATTTATTTCTAATCTGGCCATGAGATGTGAACCATTCAACCAGCTACTGAGGAAAGGCGTCAAGTTTGAATGGGGTTTTGAATGCCAACAGTCATTCGAAAGGATCAAGAAATACCTTCTAAATCCGTCAATTCTAAAACCACCAGTGTTGGGTAGACCATTGCTGCTTTACATCACAGTGAATGAGTCAGCATGTGGCGGCTTTTTGGCACAATATGAGGAAGGAAGTCACATCGAGCATGCAATCTACTACATTAGCAAGACTTTTGTCCAGTACGAAAAGAAGTAAACTCTAATAGAGAAAACTTGTATGGCATTGATTTGGATGTGTCAGAAGTTGAGACATTATTTATTAGCTTGTGAGGTCAAGATACTCTCCAAGCTAAATCCTCTCAAGTACATCCTGGAACAACCATTCCTTAATGGGCGTATCGCCAAATGGCAAGTTCTGTTGATGCAATATGATCTTGAATATGTGTCTCAAAAGTCAATCAAAGGACAAGCAATTGTGGATCAGTTAGCAGACTTCCCACAGTACGAAGAAATCAGAACAAATGATGAGTTTTCAGATGAATACATACTAAGATTGGAAACGGTTCCGATATGGAAGATGTACTTTGATGGGTCCAGAAATGTGATGGGAGCGGGCATAGGCATCTTACTCATCACTCTGGAAAATGAAATGATCCTGTATTCCTTGAAACTTGATTTTCCATGTACCCATAACATGGCTGAATATGAAGCCCTCATACAAGGACTTCGTTCTTTATTAAGTTTTCAAGTGAAAAGAGTGCATGCTTTCGGCAACTCTCAGCTTATTATAAACCAAGTGAATGGAGAATGGCAAGTCAAAGACGAAAAGTTGGTGCCATATCAAGAAATCGCTACCTCCTTAATCCATCAATTTGAAGAAGTACAATTGGCTCACGTAAAGAGAGAAGGTAACCCTATTGCAGATGGCCTCGCAAGCTTAGGATCCACCATCACTTTTCAAACCAATGAAGCAATCCGTTCTTTTGAGATTGGAAGATTAGAACACCCTGCATTTGAAACGATGGCGCATGTTCATTATATCCAAGGAGGGAATATGCCTTGGTACCATGACATCAAAAAGTACATCGAAAGCGGAGAATTCCCGGTTGAAATGCCCTAAAATGAACAAAAAGCAATACAACGTATGTCAACAAAGTACTTTATTCTTGCAGGGGTATTATACAGACGTGGATTTAGCACTGAATACTCTCGGTGCCTTGATGAAGATGAGGTGAAGAAAGTCATCGAAGAATCACATCAAGGAGATTGTGGGGGCCATGTTGGTTACCAAACCCTCACCAAACAAATAATTCGAGCAGGGTATTATTGGCCTACCATGCAAAAAGATTGTCACCAATACATCAAAAGATGCAAAGAATGCCAACTGCATGCTCCAGTGATCCATGCCCCAGCCTCTCACTTGCATTTTGTGACATCTCCTTGGCCATTTTCAATGTGGGCCTTTGACGTAGTCGGACTGATATCCCCTGCAGCTTCCAATGGTCATAAGTATTTTCTTGCTGCAATAGACTATTTTACCAAGTGGGTAGAAGTCGTCACACTCAGCACAGTGGAAGGACGTCATGTAGTGTCCTTCATTCACAAAAATCTTCTTTGCAGATTTGGAGTTCCTCATGATATAGTATCTGACAACGGAACTCATTCAAGAATGAAAAGATGAAGCAATTGTGCAGCAAGTACCACATCACACACCATTTTTCAGCTCCTTATTACCCCCAAGGCAATGGACAAGCAGAGGCTACCAACAAGATCCTGATCCGCATCTTGGAACGGACAGTAGAAACTGGAAGAGATTGGCATGAAAAGATGCATAACGCTCTATGGGTGTATCGCACCACAATGAGAACTCCAACAAATGCCACTCCAGTAGAGCTAGTCTATGGAACAGAAGTTGTTCTACCATTACATGTGTTGAAACCTGCTTTGAAGTTCGCTTCTCTCATAGAGCTCCCTCTTACTCAATATCAACAGAAAAGGCTAATGCAGCTCGATTTGCTAGATGAAAAGAGGCTAAAAGCAGTTGTACATGCTGAAGTTTATCGCCAAAAGGTAGCCAGACAATTTGTCAAGTTAGTTATCGAGAGACAGTTCAAAGTGAATGATTCGGTCCTACGATCTGCAGTGTACCTCAGAGGACGACCGCGAGGCAAGTGGGCACCAAATTGGGAAGGCCCATATGTCATTAAGGAAGCTTTGCCCCACAATTCATACCGACTAATTGATGTTGATGGGGTGGAACTTGCCGATCCTGTTAATGCCCTTCACCTCAAGAAATTTTATGTCTAGTCCTCTTGTATTCATTTTCCAATCAATGTCAAACATTTGTGTTTCCACATCGACTATTCAATCTAGATTCTTCCCAGTCGTAAAACATGACAATTACACAGGGCATTTTATTATTATTATTATCACTCGGGGCTTGAGAGCAACCCGTGCAGGTAAAGGGTTAAACCTGCAATATGAGGGCAACCCACGCAGGTTAAGGGGTTAAACCTGCAATGCAAGCCAAAGCAACCCATTCAGACAAAGGGGTTAAACTTGTGGTACAAGCCAAAGTAACCCACACAGTTAAAGGGTTCAACTTGTGATGCAAGTCAAGGCAACCCATTCAGGGGGGTTAAACCTGAATTTGAAATCGGCAAACCGGTGCAGGTAAGGGGTTAAACTTGTAATTTAAGCTCAAACAACCCATTCAGGTAAGGGGTAAAGTCTGAAACATCTCTCCCAACACGTTTTGTTTGAAAAATTTGTGGTGCTTATCTTTGTCACTAAGCACGGTTAACACCAGCTTATTAACAAAGAGGGGCATCTGTAATCACCCCAAACTTTTCTAAAATTTAGGCGCAAGATTCAAATCCAAAATACAACTTTTAGATCCAAATTAGATCCAAAACCCAAGTTCAGATCCAAACCGAGTATTTCAAACCCATTTGCTCATATTTAAAAAAAAAATTAAAAAAGTAAAAAAAACTCCTTTTGGAGGGCAATTTTAGTCTTTTGGTGGGCAAGACTCATTTGCCCCTCCTTTTGACAAAAGAAACTTCTTTTAGAGGGTGATTTTAGTCTTTTGGTGGGCAAGACTCATTTGCCCCTCCTTTTGACAAAAGAAATTCCTTTTATAGGGTGATTTTGGTCTTTTAGTGGGCAAGACTCATTTGCTCCTCCTTTTGACAAAAAAAACTCCTTTTAGATGGTGATTTTGGTCTTTTTGGATGGGCAAAGGCCCAACTCATTTTAAAAAAATAAATAAATAAATATATTTATAAGTTTAATAGCCAATCATGCCCATTTTCAAGCCATATCTTTTTCAAAATACTTTAAAATTATGTGAAATTCGGATGGAAAAGGGGGGAAATTCAAAAAAATTCAAATTTAGGGTTTTGGCTCCAAAATTTTCTATAAATACCCCCAATTTCCTTCCTCTTGGGTAAGATTGGTCCTTTGAAGACTTAGAGTTTCTCTTGAGCTCTCTCTCTCTCTCCCTCTTCCTCTCTCAATTTCTTTCTTCAAGTTGGAGCAAGCTACAACACTCTTGGAGCTTCATTCAAAATGGGATCTTCAAGTGAAGGTTTTCATCTTCCTTAGGTCATTTTTCATTAGAGGTATGTAATCATCATCCCTCTTATTTCTCTCTTCTTTCTTCTCATTAATATTATTATTATTATGTTATTTCTTTTTCTTGAACATAGTCTTGTTGTTATTTTCATTTTCTCTTCTCATTTTCATCTCCCCATAGTCAAAGAGATAGCACTCAACCTCTTTTTAGAGACAAGAGGCTATGCTCAAGTGCACCGCGAGCATGAGAAGATGAGATGATATTGTATTTTATAATTAAATCATGTTCTTTCAAGTATTCTTGTTATTGTTGTTCTTTCTTTTCTTGCTCTTTCTTCTCTTCAATATATTCTCGTTGTTGTTGTTCTTTCCCTTAATGAATATATATTTTTTGTTATTATTGTTATTTCATTTCTTCAATATGGTTTTGTTCTTGTTATTTTTTGTTCTCTCTTCCTTCTCTCCCTATGGCTAAAGGAGGTAGTGCTCAATCTCTTTTTAGAGACAAGAGGCTATGCTCAAGTGCATTTGGAGTATGAAAAGATGAGAACATCTTTTATTTCATGATTGAATCATGTTTTCTCTTTTATTAAATATAACATTGTTTCTCTTTCTATATTTTCTCCTTATCTTCATCTCCCTATGGCTAAAAGAGGTAGTGCTCAATCTCTTTTTAGAGACAAGAGACTATGCTCAAGTGCATTGGGAGTATGATAAGATCTTTTATTTCATGATTGAATCGTGATTTCTCTTTTATTAAATATAACATTGTTTCTCTTTCTACATTTTCTTCTCATCTTCATCTCTCCATGGCTAAAGGAGGTAGCGCTCAATCTCTTTTTAGAGACAAGAGGCTATGCTCAAATGCATCGGGAGTATGGAAAGATGAGATGATCTTTCATTTTAATCATGTTATTTCTTTTCACGAATACATTCTTGTTGTTCTTTTGCTTCCTATTTTCCTCTCTTCCTCATTTCTCCATGGCCAAAGGAGATAGCTCTCAATCTCTATTTTAGAGTCAAGAGGCTATACTCAAGTGCACCGGGAATATGAGAATATGAGGTGGTATACCATTTCATAGTTACATCATGTCCTCCCTTCTAATTGAACTTTGCTTTTTCCATCATCCTCTTTCTTTATTTCCTTCCTTGAATGTTATCAATATATTATGCATGCATAGTTGCTTGGTTTTCTACTTATATGTGAATGTATGGTGGAAATGAGAGTGTGGTTTGTGGACTCTTTATTTTCATATTAATTTTTGAGGTTGGGACTTGTCCAATCCGGGATAAACTCTTACGAAAATGTACATGTTAATATGCATTTACATGTCATTTTGCGCTAGTTTCATTCTTAATCACTTTATAGGAACCCTAATGAGTGTCTCGTTATGTTGCTTGTTTTCTTCCATACCCAATTGGTGAAAGAAATATATCCCTTACAACAAACTAAGTAATAACATTCTATGTTTATATATAAATCATAGTTTCCAAAACATTTTCAAAACTAATCTCCTAATATGGCCTTAGGGACTTAGCTTAGACTCTTGCATGAGTCTAAGCTCCCCTCCGGTCCACATTAAACTTGAAGTTGGTAATTTTAAACTATTCCTTGATTTTAATCTTGTGAAGGTATAGATGTATACACATGTTATATGCATATATACCAACGTGATGATCCCCCCCCCCCCATCTTTCTCTCTCTATGCTTTCACTTTCCATTCTATAAATTCTCATATGTGCACAAATACGTATGTACATGTGCTCAATTTCATCTCTTTCAAATATTTATTCCCCTTTTCAAGACAAATATATTCTCTTACAAAATTTATTATACATACCTATATATATATTTGTATGTATATTTTTCTTTTCCCCTAAAGTCTCTCTTTCTCTTCAAATTAATACGTCTTTTTCTCTTAAGCTTTCATATATGTGTATATGTGATGATATCTATACATATATACATGTCTTTTTCTATCTCTCTCTCTTCCTTTTCATAAGAGTGTTTTATCTCTTCTATTCTTTTAACATTCTCCTCCCACGATCTTTTTATTTACCAACTTCATTAAGACCACAAACCAAGTAATGACCCAATATTGGAATCATGCTTGATGGTCTATAATCTCAATCTCTTTTTCAAAAACTTTTCTTTCTTATGTATAATAATTATAACAATAAAAATCTTAGATGTATGTTGTGGTAGAAATGACTTTAGATGAATGTTGTGGTATGAATTACATTATTCCAATCATATAGGATAAATGCATCCATGCATTCTCACCCACTTTATTTCACTTATGATCACAAGCTCCTCTCCAAAAGAACTTAAGCAAGAGGGGATGGAGCTCTAACTAGGTGGTAATTGAATTAGAGCAAAGTCTCAAACCTACTTAAAGTCTTAAGAGAATACTAAAGTGATTTCAAGATTTCACAAGCTTTTGAAATGATATTTACTAATTCCACTTTTTCATCAAAATATTTCACATTTTCAAGCAACTCTTCAAGAGTCTTTTCAAAAGTTTGAAACATTAAATTTTCAATATTTTCTGCACCGCATATAGAATAAAAAAAGATGTTTATGTTAAAACGAAATGCATCAATGATAAACATAGCCCTTGGGTTGATTACCCCCGGAAAAGGCGCCGGGAACGGTTGATCCTCGTACCGACGGGCGAGTCCCTTTCTTTCCTATTTTAAAACAAAACCTTATTTTTCTGGAGCACTCCAAAACCAATGAAAATTTTGGGATGCAAACAGCTATTTAGAAGACCATGGATCTGCAAATCAAATGTTTTTCCTTCTACACTCCACCAATGCGTTAAGTGGAACAAATGTGGTATCATCACTATTGTGCTAGCAAAAAATCCAAAAGAACGATTGGCACAACCCATGATCCCTCATCCCACATGTAGTATGAATGTCCCTAGCATTGGTCAACAAGAGGAAATTTCTTTATGTGACATCTTGGATTTACTGAAATTGAAAGAACCTATGAAGTCCATTATGCAGGTATGGCATGATAGTGGAAGGGGCAAGTCATCTCCAGATTATGGGGATAGATTGACGACCGTAATATCATGGATCATCCTTTACACAAGGAATTCATCAAAACAAGAAGTGCTTTTATCTCTTGTTAAAAAACTGATATCAACCTTTCCGGGGATTTGGCAAGCATGGAAAAGTAAGTATGGAACCCTTCAACATACATATATAACAAGGTCAAGCTGGTATAAGATACAAGAAGATGAACAAATGGTAAGCACTAGATGAAACAAATCTAGGTTCCCCTTAGGGTTGTTAGTGAATGTCAAATGCTACTTGTTTTCCTTTTACAATAGTTGTTGTATTCCTTTCTCCTTCCTCTTTGTCTATAGAACTCCTTCTGACCTAAGGATGATGAGTCCTAAAAATAAAGAAAATTCAAACGAATTGAAATGTACCTAAATTTGGCTAAGTAAAACTTTTCTCTTGTTTCTTCTCCACTATGGTGAATGTTGTTGATTGGTTCACTTAGGAATCCTAATGGCTCCCAAATTATCAAAAGATCGACCTGTGAACCTAAGTTGCCCTATAGAGAGAGGAGCAAGGTTTCCTAATCCTTTGAAATGATTAAATTCAAAACAGGTAAAGAGTAGTCTTAAATGAGTAATAGCACAATGGCTCAATAGGAATCCCCTACTAAGTTTTGGTCTTATCATCAAGAGCTGTGTAATCTTGCTCAAGTCCAAAAGACAACCAATCACCAGCCTTAGTTAATTATCTCACTGAAGAGATCAAAATTGGAATTGTGGAAAGATCAAAACTGTTCCAAATTGGTACAAACCTTAAGTTTGATGAGGAAAATACATCTATTCTAACCTTAAAAGCTCATCAGAAATTATTCTTATGGACCTATGAGAACATGCTTGTCCTTGATCCATAAACATGACACAGGGTTAGGCCAGCAAGCTAGAATTTTCATAGATTTGAAGTGACAAGGATCCTAGTTAGGTGAAATGAGCTAGGCTGACAATATTCAAAGGCACATGAATACATGATCAATTTGATTGGAAGCAAGTTGAAAATATAATTGAAAAGAGACCAAAAATGGTAGCAAAGTGAATATGTAAGGGGTAAAATGGTCATTGTGCTTCACAATTAAGATGAGCACAAGGAATTTTAACATCAATAGATAATGTTTTAATGATAAATGCACAAATTAAAACTAAGACCAAAAGAAATATCTAATACAACTAACATACACAACTTATACCTATAAACCCTAATTTCTTATACTACAGACTCTCACTCTAACTTTAAAAACACAAACAATGGACTATGTGTATAAAACGAATATGACTAACATGTAACTAAGACTCCACTCATACTAGACCAAAAGGTTGAAATTTTGGTCCAGGTGATAGAAAGGAAAGAGAATGCATAAATGATGTGAAAAACCTAAGTGACATTACATTATGCAGAATTTATAATTTTGTGAAATTTTATAAAAATTACATGTTATATTGAAGAAAAATGGTGTTCAAGTTTCAAAATGGAACTTGTTATCTTCCTTACATGTCCAATAAATAGATATGTTTTATGGAATGAAAAAATTTATTATATTTCTCAAGATACTTGCATTTCAAGTTTAGAAATAATTCAGTTTTACTCTATCCTTATTCCAAAATAGCAAACTAGAAATAAAACGTCTTCTAAAACCCTATCATATCCAGTTCAAATTCAATCAGTTTTGGTTTGAAGATTGTGGACAAGTGGACTAAAATACTATAAATATATTAAGTTAATGAAGTGATATACTCAATTCAATTGAAGATCTAGTTTTTCTAGAATCAAAGCGATTTAGAAGATATACTCAATTCATGCATAATACAAGAGCATCTAGCCTAATTCTGATGTGAACTGCACATAAGTAATAACAACATGTATGACATTAAACTCACATACTTCAATTCAAATATAAGAACAAGAGAAAATCTACATTAACTTGCCTACATAATACTTGCATAACCCCAGCTTGCACACTAGCACTAAGATAAAACTATATGCTAAACCCTAGGTCTAACATGTGAAATGCTCATGGCTAACCTATATGCAGCATGACATGCTTTACATGGGAAGATGGAAGACATGAACTAGTAAAAGGCGTGAACGAAATAGTTACATAACAAAGACCATAAAGGTAAGCATGCCAATGGTTAAACAAAATTGTAAGAAAAACATTTATAAAATTGTGGACTAAACAACCAAAGAATAAGACTCTCACAAAGAAAGCCCATATAAAATATAAAATCACCAGGTTCAAGACATTGTACTTTGCTCCCAAATAAAACTCAATTTCTTTAGTACAACTTTTGAAAACACAGAAGTTTTGTCCCTAAGGATTTGGTTTTGGTTACTTGAATGGAAGCAGATACTAAACTTAAGAGTTGAAGAAAACATGGTATTTCTATTGAAAATCCCTCAAAAAATGAGTCGTTAAATCATTCTTGCCCACATTTGGCTTCAAAAATTAAGTCTTTGGAATCGAAGCATCTCTCTCCTTGGTGCAAGTAGTGCTAGCATATTGATAGAATCATAATTATGCAAGGTAAATTGGGTACTTTTTATTGATTCACTAGTATTGCTAGTTATAATTCATACTTTAGGTTTTCAATGAATAATATTATGAATAGATGAATGAAAAAGGCATTTCTTCATCACAGGTTGATGCCATAGACCAAAGAAGAAAGAAGAAGACACAAGAAATGTAGCACTTCCATTCATGCACTTTTGAGTTGGTGCACTTCAAATGTTATTTCTCTTCATTTTATGAGCTATATGATGTTTCTGCCCATGTTTCCCTTTTCTGTCATCGATCACCTCAGGCTTGATAACAAATGCAACCTAGAAAATCAAAAGGAATAAACTTTGTCACCCACAGAGTAAACCGCGTGCATGCAGACCTAGGGTGGCAATAATCATTTTATTGTCTTTTTAAACTTGACAAGAAGAGATAAATGCATATAAATGTAACTTTTTTGGAATTTTAAGAAGAAAGAACATAAAAGTTAATGTCTTGGAGAAATGGATAGTGCTGCTATAATGAGGATGAATACCTCCAATTTGATCCAATGTCAAAAACTGAGGCTGCCATTGTCCATGTGACACATGATAAATAAATAATTTTTTGGTATCAATAATGTGAATGTCGTTAATGTGCATAGAGATAAGACATTGAATAAGGTGAATGTGAACCACACCTTTCCTATTAAACGCAGCCAAGCAGGCCAACTAGAAGAAACAATGTTTTGTAACTTTGGTTCAACCCCTGCCTCCAGTTGTGCTGAAATATATATAGTTACATCATATAACATAAAACTTCAGGAAAAAGACCATGGCCTATTTGCAAGATATTGAAAAGAATGTGTTTTTCTTATTCAATGAGTAGGGAAAAGATGTTTCCTTGGGAATATAATGGATTAGAAGATAGAAATATACTACTACCAAATTAAGAAGAAAGTAACACCAACCAAAGGAAAAAGCAAAAAATGCAAAAAACATAAACGCAACCAAGAATTAAAAAGAGAAAAGCCATGAACCATCAATTCCTTAATAACAACAATCCCATTTAGATAACCTGAAAAGACTTAACCCTCAATGGTGATTAAATTGTGGGGCCTTACCTAAAAAAGCTAGCCATGCTTCCATGAGACATGTCACATAAAACATCACAAAAAGAAGTGATCCATAAAGTGAGACATTTCATCAAACATTTTCCATGTGACAAGAGACGTACACAAAAGATTTTCAGTGGGCAAAAAAAAAAAAAAAAAACCCGGGGAGAGAGAGAGAGAGAGAGAGATCATTTGTTGAACCTTACCTAGAAAAGGTCATCACACTCATAGCACAGGTTGCTGGACTCAACAGTTTGTTGGAACGTGAGTGTGCTCACCAAGCCAATAGTAGCAGACGACAGTGAGAAGCAACGACCAGTGAGGAATGTGACGTCGGTGTGTAACCCATGCTGGTCAGTGGTGGGAGAGGGCAAGCATCAAGGGAGAGAGGGCAAGTGTCAAGGCTGTCCCAGGAAATGAGTTCCATGCTTACCCATGGATATACGTGAGAACGTCTCCCAATCCACATTGATCTTTGTATCACATTTGCATCAAATTTTAAATGGAATGTGCGTTCCATTCATGTGCAATCGACAACAATCAAATGAGCTCTCAATAATTTAGTGAGAGTTTCTACAGCAAAACCCACCAGTTGGACTTTGATGATTTAGTTTATACAGTATGCTTTGCAACTTACGTATAACACATTTAAGGGATTCTCTACATATTAGTGATTTATTTTGTCACGTAACAATACATGAACGAGATCTTCTATATAGAAATTTAATTTACTTCTGGCTGACTTAATGGAGTTTGAGCAATGCCATACTTCTGAGATACATTACCAAAGCTTGACAAAGTAATCTCACAACAGAAAAAGATCACATGACAAAGGAATATAAAGAAGAAAGCTCATAAGAATTAGGAGATCAGACGAGTGATGAGGACATGCAGACCATGCCTAAGGCCCAAGCACACGCACAAGCCTAGATGACATTTGCAAGTGAGGCTACGCCAACGTAGGAGCAGGAGCCCAATTTGAGTGAACTAGGTTAGTCCGCCATGGTAAGCGAGTTCAGAGGTCTTCAGTTACCCTACAACATGATTCAACTCAAAAGAGTAAGATGGAGATGACTTAGACTGGAGACCATCGATTGTTCGTGGAACTGCCATGCTGATGATTCTTCAACTTGGATGAAAACTCGAAGGGTCTACTGATGAGGACTTTGCGAGGGGTCTAGTGACAAGGGCTGTGCATAGGGTTTAGAGGGCTTTGAAGGGTTTTTCTAGTTTCACTGTCATGAAGGGCAATTAAGTATTCCTATTGGTGCACCCACAAGTTAAGTACCAAAGTTGGAGGACATTAATGTTTTAGTAATGAAGGGCATTAACATGTTTGTATTGATGATAGCACATGCTCAAATGGAAATAGATTAAGGGAGAAGCGGTACACAGTAACACATGGCCTGCATAGAAACCCCTGACGCGGGTTTTGGTGTTTTTAGGGGTTTAACATGCAAGCCCTCAAGTCTGTGTAGCTAATTTTTTCGATAAAGTTTTCGCCTTAATGACCCATTTTTTACTGTAACAACAAATAGCAGGCTGACCTATTTTTAAAAAAAAAACTTAGAACTTTTTTAGTCTGTGAATTGATTTTCAATTTAAAGAAATTATCAGTTAAAACAAATGCACTGACATGACGTAACTTTTCTGTGAAAGGGAAAACATTTTCAACTTAAAGAGAATAATAATGATGAAAATCATAAATTTCCTTTTACAAGAAATTTCCTTTGGCATTGCTCCTCTGAAACTGGCGTCAATTTGTCGCGAACCCTAGGAGAGACGGGCAAGAGTACAACCGGTAGAACTCTCTCTCTCCCCTTGCTCGTTGGTTCCTCAAGGCTGGATGAGCCCTTCGTCTGCTTTGTGATCACCACCATAAACAATCATCATCAGCGTCTCCTTCATCTGCTTCATCTTCTCGATTTGGTTTGGGACTACGCTTTCTATTGCAGAAGGGGTCTTTGCTTTTCCTTCTTCCGCGCCCTCTCTAGGCCCTATTGCTTTCCTTCCGTCCACTAAACTTTATAACTTGTTCTGCCTAAACCTTTCGAATTCTCATCCACGTTCTGGAGGGATCTCAATTTACTCTTCTGTTTCTGTTCTTGAGGTTCTGACCATTCACTGGGACATTCTCCTAGTTTCTTTTTCCCTCTCTTTTCGGTGGTTTCTTATGCTTTCCCCCGTCATCGCGCTGATCGATGCTCCGATGAACGTAGTGAAGGAAGAAGCGCAGGTCCAGAGGTGCAGCTCCTGCAAGTCTGCCAGCGAACTGTGGCTTTACGATGTTCGCCATCGAGGAATATACCGTCAGCTATGTGCTGCTTGCCTTCTCAAGCTGCATTCGAGCTTCTTTTGCCCTGTCTGTCTTGAGGTCTATGCAGATGGGCTCCCTCCGGAAAACAACATCAAGTGCGGCAATTGCCCTTCTACGGTGCATGCAGCGTGCCTTGCTCCTGAATTGGTCCCGAGCTACGTTTGCCTCTGCTGCGCAAATGGGTTCTCGTTCCTCGACCCGCTTTCGTCATTGAGCCAGAATATGCAGAGAGAGGAGGAAAGGAAGGCTGTCATAATCGATGTTCCAGCAGCTAAGATCATTCTCGCTGCTGCCCAGGTTGCCGCCATCTCGATGACCCGGGCGGCTGCCTCTGCTTGGTCTGAAGCGGACAAAAAGGTTAGAGATTCTGCCATTGCAAGGAAAAAGGCTAGGGATAGTCTCCTCCACGCTTCTCAGAGAGTGGAGAATCAGACCACCTTTGCTGTTTTGAATCAGAAGAAGAATACTGACAAAAAAACATGTCCCGTCAAGGCAGAGGAGACGGAGAAGCCATCAAGGGGGATGCCAAACACAAGTTCCGCAAAGAAGCGAATGGTCAACAGTGAAGATGATGATAAGTTGAAGGCTTTTACGAGCTCGTTGTTGTTGCAACACCGAAATATTCGGAATAAAGCTACTTCAGAGACAGGGAAGCCTAAACTGGCTGAGGATTCAGTTTCTTCAGTGAAGACGCTTCAGTGTCATCTGGCTGATGCTTTAAACAAGGATGAGCAAGATCGGTTGATTGGTTTGAGATGTGAAGAAGGTACTGGTCTGTTTGATTCTTTACTACTTCGTAACAACTTTGAATTCTCTTGTAAGCATCAATTTTTTAAACATAGTTTATTATCAATGCATCATGTATATTTCTTGTCTTATGTCTTGTTATTTCATAAAGCATCGGCTGTGATGTCTTTCCTAGTCTCTGAGTACATAGTGCATGAGCAACTATGGTAATTAGATCATTCAATTTTGCAGGCTCCTCGAACTCGTCCAGCGTGCTTAATTGACTTGAGGTGCTAGCCTGAACTGATGAAGCTAAGTCCATTTTCAAAGGGTACAGTTCCTCCTCCACTGAGGCTTTATACTCGATAAGGAATCATAAGCTGACTTGCAATGGAGCATCATCTCTTTGCGATTTGTAGCTCGTGTTGGTTTATGAAGTTCTCTCTGATTGCATTAGGGATCTTCTCCCTTTGCAATTTCTTTCTTATCTTGTATAACCCTGTTAAGCTACATAGCTGCATAGATCCTGTTCTTCGTGAAGTGGAAGGCAGGCAGAACATGGAAGATTAATGGGATGTCCCTTTTGCTTAAGTTTAGCTATCTAATTGACAGAAAAGTCATCTAATCAGTCGTGATAACTTCATACAGTTTCGCTGTGGCAAGCACATGGAGTCACATGGATTTTTCAGTTCAAGATGCACGCAAATCCAAGTCTAGCTAGAGCTTAACTTGTCCATATTTAACATATCTGTTCAAAGGGTCGCATAAAAGGATTAATGGGTTTAGGGGTCTTCTAGTTGAAGTTTAAACTGGCCACAGAAAATATGGAAGAAATTTGCACGATATAAATAAGATTACCAATTTCTTCATGTGTTGGGTGTTTGAGCAGCTGAGTGCTACCTCATTGAAATGATACTAGAATGCCGGCCAGGCGCGGATTTTAGGCATCTTGGAGCTTCTTCAGCTTTGGACAAGTACAGAAGGAAGTCAACTTGTTTGGCCTCAGCAAGGTTGGTTGTTGGCTGCCCAGGGCTTAGATGGTTTTTGTCTGCCCTTGCTGGCCTAGCGTATCCAAGTGGTGTTGCCGTCATGCTTTTCATTTCACAATTTTGGAGACCTATATGTCCTTAATTTGTCATGTTGAGGGAATTAGATTTGAGCACTCTTAATGTAGAGTTGGGTCTGATTCTTGGTTAACTAAAAAAGTTAGCTATTTTTAAATTTTTAGGGATGGAGATTTTTGTAGCTTAGTGATATATCCAAGAAAACCAGCATGATTTATATCCCTGTTGCGCATATTAGTTAAGCTACTGTAATGAAGCCTCAGTTGGTTTTACATTCAAGAAAACAATTTTTTTTCCAATTAATCTGCGTTTGGAATTGAGATCTTTGATAAGCTCTCACTAGATCTGATTATCCAGTTGATCTGTATAGTATGTTTATGTTGAAGGTAATTTATATTGTTGTGCATGTAATTTCTATGGGCTTGTTGAGGACTTGTGGTAAGAAGCTCCTTTTCTTTAGAGGTGATGGTATTTCTTAAACATCATTATATATTACGTGGACAATAGATCTGTGTAGTTAAAAGCACCAGGGGTACCTCGGCGGAAGACCCCAACAAAATCCGAGGTTGGGGCCTAGACTCCTATTTGACCAAGAATGCAGGGATAACAGAAAAAGAAGGGAGAAGAAAAAAGGGAAAAGTAGGGATTCTGAAATTCCTCCCCTCAACTAATATACTAGAAGGTAGAACAATTATATTTTTATGTTACGATTTTAAGAAATAATACTTTTTCGATTCAGGCACCTAGGTGACTCAGGCTTGGCGTTTGTCTACTCCCAATGCCTAGGCAGTGCCTAGGATCACTTCCACTAGCTAGTGATATCCCAAATATACTTGGAAAAATTTGAGTGCTTTGAGTCTTTTGACTAAGGTTGGATAACATGATTTGTGAAGTATCTAGAAATAGCTTTGACAAGGGCGTCACATAGAGTAATGCTTCATAAAAAAATATACTAATGTGAGAACTTAATTTTGAGTTCAAGTCTGATTTTTCAGCCCAATGACTCTAGTCTTGATGGAGTAAATTGACTTGTGACTTGACAGATCTATTCAACGACTTCGGCTGGCTTTGACAACATCGTATTCCATAAACTATAGTCCAACGTGTATGTAGTAGTTTTTTGAATTCCTTATAATATTGATATATTATTATTACATACTGTTGACGGGTCTGGTTGTTTCGGGTCTGGGTCTGGACCCGATCCGCTTTGTGATGTTGTTGGGTTCTATTTATACCCTTGTAATCCCTCTTTTTTGGGGTAATGAAAATTTATGAGAGAGTGTTTTTTGGGGTAATGAAAATTTATGAGAGAGAGTGTTTGGTTGCTAGTTGGGCACCAGTCCTCCCTCACCCGTGGTTTTTTCCCTCTTGTTGAGGGTTTTTTCACGTTACATCGTGCTCTTCTCTTCGTTTCGTTTCTACATGGTATCAGAGCCAAGTTGGTTCTGATTTTTCGATTGTGCTTGTATTGGGTGAGGGATCGGATCGTGGTGTCACTATTCTGTTTGGACGAAGGATTTCCCATCACCCGATGCTTTCTTGCCGTGAAGTTCCGGCGTTTCGAGATCAACTCCCGCTGCTTGCATCGCCCGATCCTGTTGACCATCGTCGTTTGCTGCTGAGGAGGTTCTCTGCTACTTGTCTGTCGCCACCAGCGGCGCCGCCCAGCTCTGCCGTTGGTTTTTGGCGCCGCCCGTGCCCCTTCATCTCCTTTCATCTTCACTAGAATCGGCACCCAGTTCTTTGCCGCTGCTCTCGTCCCTTCTAGCGCCACCTATGTTGGTGTCGCCGTCCAGCGTCACATGACGTTGCTCTCTGTCGCCCGACACTGCTGCTGCTCTTCATCCGTCACACAACTTCGTCGTCGCCCTGCTCTGCCAGTACTGCCTATCGCCATTGCCCAGTGTTTGTCGTTGTCCTGCTCCGCCATCGCCCTGTATTGCCCGGCGCTCGTATGTCCTTTGCCATCGCCTGAGCTTCCTCTGACCTTGTCGTAGAGTCACAACGTATGTTCTATACAGCTTCCACTTGCTACCTTTATTACTTTTTGGTGAGCTTTCGTGGTGGCAGATTCTCGTATGGGAGAGTGGATTATTGATAGTGGTGCTACTCACCACATGACTGACAATCCTAAGGTCTTTCATGGGTATAAGCTTTTGTCAGGAAAGGAAAGTGTGTCTCTTGCCAATGGTTCCTCTATTTTTGTGGTTGGAAAAGGGAGTCTCTCACTTTTGAACGAGTTCTTAGCTCACAATGCTCTTCATATTTCTCATCTTCCCTTGAACCTCCTGTCGGTTAGCAAGATTACGAAAAAGTTGAATTGCAAACTTATTTTTTCTGCTGATCACTGTGTTCTGCAGGACTTGGTGACAGATCAGAGGATTGGGATTGGGTTGGTTTCTAAAGGGCTATATCGTTTACCCATGCGTGCTACTATAGCTCTCATGATGGCAGCCAGCAAAACAAAGAAGACGAGTAGAGAAGACTCCCTTCAGTTAGTTCTGCGTTGGCATAAGCGCCTTGGGCACCTTCCTTTTGGAATTCTTAGACAATTGTTTCCTGATTTATGTTCCAGGTTAGATATGACTATGGTGTCTTGTGATGTAAACATGTTAGGGCTTCATACCCTGTTTCAATCCATCATTCTAATGAGGTGTTTGCCTTGATTCATTATGATGTGCCGCCTTCGGGAATTCCTTCTTGTCATGGTTTTCAGTATTTTATCACCTTTATAGATGATTGTTTTCGGAACAACTTTGTTTACTTGTTGAAAGACCGTAGTAAAGTACCTAATGTCATAAAGACTTTCATTGCTCTTGTGGAAACTCAATATAGAGCATCTGTTAAGACCTTTCGGTTTGACAATGCTTGTGAATATATGTATCAGTCTGTTGATAGCTTCTTTCAAAAAAAGGGAATTGTTCACGAGACTTCATGTAGTTATACTCTTCCTCAAAATGGAGTCGCTGAACGAAAGAATCACCAGTTATTGAATATGACTCAACCTCTTCTTTTCAACGTCATGTTCCAAAAAAGTATTGGGGGGATGTTGTGTTGACCAATGCATATCTAATTAACCGTATGCTTAGTCGTGTGTTGAATGGGCAGACGCCTCATCCTATGTTACTGAAGAGTCATGAACCTTTCTCTCTTCCACTTAGAGTTTTTGGCTGAGTTTGTTTTATTCACAATTACAGTCCTAATATTAAAAAGCTTGATCCAAGGTCGATTAAGGGTGTTTTTCTAGGTTATTCTCCCACTCAAAAAGGATATAAGGGTCGAGACCCTTCCACTGGTCGTGCCTATGTTACCAAAGATGTCACCTTCCTAAAACATGCTTTCAATTTTGGTGAGAATTCTCTTCAGGGGGAGAGGTCTACAATGAGGGGAGAGTGTTCTCCCAATCAAGAGATTCAGTTTACAGATTTTTTGGAATACAAGAAGGAAGAGATTCAGGTTACTAACCCTCTAGAGCGCAATGAGGATGATGGATGTTCAACTATGGATAAGGATGGACATGACCGTCTGTTTGGGCAAGTTTACTCTAGGCGACAGTTGCCTGTGGCAGGACCCACTGATGAAGTGATGCCCTCTGGTGACAAAAAATCTACTCCCAATCCTAATGCTACTCCTTCCTTGGATGACCCAAGTCGTGCCCAAGAGATGTCAGTTGAAGGTACTCAGGCAGAGGCTGAAGTGAAGATTTACCCATTGCTCTTAGAAAGGGTGTCAGGTCATGTACTCAACACCCTATTGGTAATTTCATGTCATATTCTAGACTGAGCAAGAAATACAATTGTTTTGTTTCATCTCTTTCTTTGGTTATGCTTCCCAGGACTGTTGTTGAGGCTCAAAGTGATCCCAAGTGGCATTTTGTTATGCAAGAAGAGATGGAAGCCTTGAACAGAAACAAGACATGGGAGGTGGTAAAGATTTCTGAAGCGGCTCATCTGGTAGGATCCAAGTGGGTTTACACCATTAAATATAAGCCAGATGAGAGTGTAGACAAATATAAAGCTCGTCTTGTTGCCAAGGGGTTCAGTCAGAAATATGGAATTGACTACTTGAAGACCTTTGCTCCTGTTGCGAATATGAAGACTGTCAGAGTTATTATCTCCTTAGCAGTGATAAAGGAGTGGAAGATGTACCAACTTGATATCAAGAACGCTTTTCTCAATGGAGACCTTGAAGAGGAAGTGTATATGTGTATGCCTCCAGGATATGAGGAACCTGGAAATGTTGCAAGTTAAGGAAAGCTCTATATGGGCTTAAGCAATCCCCTCGAGCATAGTTTGAATGACTTAGACTTGTAATGAGAAAATATGGAGATCATACACTCTTTGTAAAGATGAATGAGCAAAAAATTACTCTTTTGTTGGTATATGTTGATGATATGATTGTCACAGGTGATGATGAAGATGAAATAACTAAGTTAAAGAAACTGTTGGCCATCGAGTTCGATCTCAAGGACCTTGGTAAGCTAAAATATTTTCTTGGCATTGAAATTGCTAGGTCCGGTACTAGCCTTGTGCTAAATCAACGGAAGTACACTCTAGATTTGTTAAAGGAGACCGGAAAATTAGGGTGTAGACCTGCATCTACTCCTCTTGATGCTGGGGACAAGCTGAGTCATAGAGATGGGGATCCTCTCTGTGAAGAGGCCAAGGGAAGATATCAACGTCTAGTTGGGAAGTTGATTTATCTTACTCTCACTAGTCCTGATATTACCTTTGTTGTGAATGTGATGAGTCAATTCATGCTTGCTCCTACGGATGCTCACTTGAAGGTAGTCGACAGGATATCGTGCTACTTGAAGACGAATCCTGGCAAGGGTCTCCTATATGTTAAGCAAGACTCTCTTGGGATTGAAGGTTACTCAGATGCGGACTGGGCAGACTGTATTGACACTAAGAGGTCTACCTCAGGTTATTGTATCTATATGGGTGGGAATCACGTAGCATGGAGGAGTAAGAGACAAGACGTCTACTCTCGTTCTAGTGCTGAAGCAGAATACAGAGCAGTTGCTATGGGTGTTTCTAAGCTATTGTGGCTGAAAGTATTGTTGACCAATATTGGTATAAAGATTGAAGGACCAATGAAGGTGTATTGCGATAACAAGTCAGCAATCAACTTGGCCAACAACCCTGTGCTACATGACAAAACAAAGCATGTTGAGATTTCTATATGGTATGTGTAGAAACGAAATGAAGAAAAGAGCACGACGTAACGTGGAAAAACCTCAACAAGAGGGAAAAAACCACAGGTGAGGGAGGACTGGTGCCCAACTAGCAACCAGACACTCTCTCTCATAAATTTTCACTACGCCAGAAAAGAGGGATTACAAGGGTATAAATAGAACCCAACAACATCACAAAGCGGATCGGGTCTAGACCCATAACCGAAACAGCCAGACCCGTCAACACTCCCCCTCAAGTTGGGCATACAGATCAAACATGCCCAACGTAGATACATTTCTTTCAAATGAAGTTGAAGACAATGCTTTGGTTAGAACATCAGCTGTTTGGTCTTCAGAAGATTTCATGTAAGGAGAACAAGTTCTTTAGCATCAATTCTCTCTCGAATGTATGTATATGTAAACTACAAATCATAATAGAAGATTTATTACAGGACCTTACTAGGCCATGACTATGCATATTTTATGCAGGTGAAATTTTGGTAGTTTTTAACTACAAAATGGATGGATGGCGGGTAGTGATGGAAACATTGAATTTACTTGTAATTACTGAAACTGAGTTTATAAGGTTTTAAGTCTTTGTGGTTTTGAACTTTTTTATGAAGAGAAAAAATATACCCGTGTCACTAACAAAGAATAAGAATGTTAGAGTTATTCATACACACGCCACATTTTCTAAACTAATTACAAATGGTTGACACTTAAAATTTGAAGTGTTTACACATGTGCTTTTATTTTTTAAACAATTAACATGAATTAAGCAAGTATTTCACGAATAATCTGTATCACAGAGCACCATAACTGTGTCCACATGGCTGAACACGGGATGTGGGATGATGCTTGGTCATCACAGACTTATATCTTGTACTTTTTTGATATATTTTTGGATTTTTTATTGGAAATCTATGTATTAAGAATATAAACAATGAATATATGTATTTATTTTAAAATATTATTATATATTTGTGTGGCCCTGTCCTCGTGCCCATGTTTTTTGAGAGTGCTTTGCATTGGTGTCTGCACTCACACTCGTGTCTGTATCCATACGTTCACCTATGTAGCATGGCAAGTAATTACTATTAATAATTTTAACATACAAATTTAGATCATAATTTACTCTTTTTAGTTTATATTGAAAGTAAATATGTTATTAACGTGGGGTAGATGTGTGAAATTTTAATTACTCATCGGCCATCTTTATTCTTTTCCTGAAATATGTTGAACTTTATAATTCTGACTAATCTATATTTAAGAAGAGATTAGGACTAATGAATTTGATTTTGGTGTTTCTTCTTCCATCTCTCTCAACATGGTATCAGAGCAGCCAATGAAGTGGAGCTTCTGATGCCTTGTTGACTGGTTCCTTTCCTCTCTTCCCTCTTCTCTCTTCTCTTTCTTTTCCTTCTATTCCTCTCTCTTTGTTGGACTGTGTGTGCTGATCACCCACTGTAGATTTCTCCTTCTATTGCTCGGTCAGGGTTTTGATCAGATCTGTGCAAACATGCAGATCTGATTAAATGCCCTATGTCGATCTGTAGACCTTAGTGGTGTGGTCAGACGTTGATGTTGACAGGTGTCCAGGAGTAGACAAGATCAGATACTTTTGCTATGTCATTGTCAGTCGGATCATGATGATTCTACAGATTTAGAAGTCGTATTGCAGATCTGATCTGTTTATGTTGAAGTCATACATTCAGATCTGAATGCTCTTGCTGCTAAAGGTCATTGTTTAGACCTATTGTGCTGTGTTGAGCTGATCATCAGAGTTGAAGTTCCTTGTTGAAGTCGTTGAATCAGATTTGCATCTGATCAAGGTTGGATCAGTTCAGAGCTGTGCTGTTTGGTGCTGATGGTTTCCTCAACTTTGGTGGGTGTTGGTGCCCTTGATGAACTAAAAAAAGAAAATTAGAAGCCGTGGAGTGTTGCACTAAGGTATTTTTCTGTAGAACAGATTTAAAGTCTGGTTCTTTGTTGGAAAATTTATGTTGCTTGGTACAAGAGCCTAGAACATGATTTAAAATAATTCAGCATGTTCCACTGCTGGAAGTTTTGTTGGGGTTTCCCTTGTGTTCCATTTCTGGTTTAAGCCTTGTTAAATCTGGTTGATTCATATTGTGATTGATATTTGTATTAGCTTGGTCTGCTCATTCTATCCTGCTCTATTGGTGAGGCCAGAGGTGGAGCTATATTAATCTGCTGTGTATACCCTGTAATAACATATTCAGTGTAGGGTTTCTTTCTTTGGTGGCTGATGGCTTTTACGTATGACCAGATTGAGAAAGGTGCTACATGATACAATGTCTTGCATAATCCTAGAAGAGGTGGTAGATGAAAGTTTCAATGTTCTTCCATGGAAGATTTCGACATCTAGAAAATAGATGTTGGGATGAGTATGACTTCTCCCCATCTACATGGTCTTTCTCCAACCGATACTACTTCTTCCTTTGCAACAACATCCTCATCAGAGGAAAATAGACATGTCATCACTTTAACACGTGCAGAATATGATAAATTAGTAGCTCACTATTCACTCACTTTGGGAGTATATACCGGTATGGTACAGAGTGCTGATATTGCAGGTGATGGTTTGTGTGGCCATGTTAGTAAGTGGACTATTGATTCAAGTGCATCTAGACACTTGTGGTGATTCACAAATCTCAGAGCCACCTCTAAGCCTTGTGATGTTCTAGCAGATGGTATGTTCTCGCAGTGGGTAGTTTTTCTCCAGTTGTAGGTAGTGAGAATGTTGCTAACCTACCTGCAACTTTCACGTCCTACATACTTTGCCTTTTCCTTATAATTTACTCTTTGTGGACCATATAGATAATGACATAAATTGCAAAGTGATATTTGATCCTATGTATTGCACTTTTTAGGATTTGGTGACCAGAAAAGGATTAGTGTAGGATGCAAAGAAGGTGGTGTTTACTACGTTGAGCAACCAATGGGGGTGACAAGATCTGTTCTATCATCATGTGCTACTCCTTGGCAGTGGAACCATCAATTAGATCATCTTTTTTTTATCGAAACTTTGTAGAGTTATTCTCCAAATTCCTCCTTCTATGGTCATTAAGTGTGAAGCTTGTCAACTTGGAAAGCATCATCAAAGTTCATTCCCTTTTAATCAAGACCAGTTCAGGAGTCAAGTCTTTAATCTTTTACATGTTGATATATGAGGACCAAGTCGTATTCCCAATTGGTCAGGATGTTGATATTATTTAGTGACAGAAGAAAGGTCCGAGGCTTCACCTATTCTAGAGTCATTAGTCTTTGAGATTCAAAATCAGTTGGAATATTCTGTCAAAGTTATTCGCACTAATGATGCTTTTGAATTTAAAACTGACAGGTCACTCTAATTCTATCATGCCCGTGGATTCAGCCTCAAACCTCTTGTGCACACACATCTCAACAAATTGCAATCACTTTCAGAGAGTTGCCTGTACCTTAACTAGTGCCCCAGCCTCATATTGGCGAGGTGCCATTCTCACAGCTGTTAATCAATTGTATGCCCTCCTCTTCTGTGGGAGATCAAATTTCATTCCAAATACCTTTCCCTAGCAAACCTCTTTTCTAGATCTCTCTAAACCTGCAAGTATTCCTATGGGCCCCAAGAAGTATTGTTTGATGGGAAGCATGAGCCAGTGGATGGAACAATAATCATTCACTTGTTGGTGAGCTCCTTTAGGTCACAGCCACTAGGCCTGATATATGTTTGGCAATCAGTAAAGTTAGTCAATTTATGAATAAATTGACTAAAGGTACACTAGGATGCAGCCATGATGATTCTAAGGTACTTGATGTCTTCCCCCGACAAAGGAATGTTATTTAAGAAAGGATCAATGCTTGATGTTGTAGCATATTCAGATGCCAATTATGCAGGTTCTATTGAAGATAGATAATCTACTTTTGGACTTTGTGATTTTTTGTAGGGAGAAATAAGAAGCAAAATGTTGTAGCCTGGTCTAGTGCAGAATCTAAGTATAGGGTTATGTTTCAGACTACAGTTGAAATGGTGTGGATTAAATCTGTATTAGCTGATCTACAAGTCAAGGTTATTCTATGCCTATAGAGATGAAGTGTGACAATAAGACTACCACATATACTGCACATAAGCCTATATTCTATGAAAGGACAAAGCATGTTGAAGTTGATTGGAACTATGTTCGTGATGTAGTTCAATTGGGATATATATCTATGGCTTATGTGGCTTCAAAAGGTCAAGTAGTTATATTTACCAAGCCTATCTCTAGCTCTATTTTCGGAGCTGTTGTGATAAGCTAAGCATGATAGACATCTACTTGAGAGGGAGTGGTGAAAGTAAATATGTTATTAACATGGGGTAAATGTGTGAAATTTTAATTGGTTGTCAGTCCTCTTTGCTCTATGCTCAAACTTGAGAGGGAGTGGTGCAAGTAAATATGTTATTAACGTGGGGTAGATGTGTGAAAGTTTAACCTCTTTGCCCTTTTCCTAAAAATATGTGGGAATTTGTTGTAATTTTGACTAATTTCTATTTGAGAAGAGATTAGGGCTAATGACTGGCATTTCTTCCTCCATCGCTCTTAACAGTTTATAGTTATAATGAGGTATTTTAACTCTTCGAATAGTTTTTCTATAATTTTTTTTGCTAAATTAAGTGGTCCATATTCATTTTTATGTGTTCCTAAAAGATAAATGTGTAAATAGAAATCTACTGTGAAGAGAATTCATTTCCCCGACCCCAAATGGCGTTATCTAATGCCACAACATATTGTCCTTTTCATATGAAGCTGCATAAAGAAAAATAAAGCCACGGGGCAAAATTAGCATACTAATATAGTATTTTTAAATTTTATGAAAAATGAAAACTTAGTAATAAGACTATTGAGTTTTTGTTTCCTCAAAAGTTCTCTAGTTATCCTTGCATCTAGATGCACTGCATGTGAGGCCATTACCTGAATATTGAATTATTAGGTCTATATACATCCAAAAGGTATAAGATTAGACGTATCAAGTGTATCTTGTTTCAGGTAAAAGTTAATACTACACATTCACGCTAAACTGTTCCACATGCCTGATAAATTTTTTTCCCTTTTTCTCCCTTGGCCATCTCCATGCCAATGGTCCAGTTCTTTCCCATCTCCATGCTAATGGTCCAGTTCTTTTTGTAAGCTATCAAATTGGTCCATTATCATACTTGGCTTGTAGGAGATGAAAAGTGAATTTATCATGTGCAATTTTTCCTCATTTCATGTAAATAACACAAAAAGCAAAAGCATAAGATTTTGCAAAAAATGGAAATATCTCAGTAGTAAACAATGCTGTGACTATGTTAGTGAGTGTGCCATACACCATCAACAATATGTAGTTCACCAAGCATGAGTTATATGGGGTAAACTCATAAATTAACCACAAACAGTGATCATCCTTTTATCTTCAGAGTTCGTGTATTGCACTTGTTCTTTAGAGTGATTTTACTTTTTATTTTCTCCAATTGCGTTGTATTCATCTCTTTCCTTGCAACCATTATTTTGGTGCATGACTCCAAACAAGCGACTGAATTGAGCATTTCAGGTTCTGGATATTGCTGGATACTTAAAACCCAGTGCACGCACACAAATAATTGTTGTATGTAGTTGGGGTCCTTATCGTTGTGTAACGCTGTCATTGGTTGAAGGCATCAGTTTGGGGATTCGAGTATACTGGTATCTTCATGTTATTAACGTTGGTTCTTAGATGAATTTACAGTGATTCTTATATTTTAGTCACGTTAGCTAGAAGGGACCACATCAGCTGCCTTACCAATCAAGAATGCGTGAAGGTAATCATGAACACTTCAGAAACAAAGAACTTTTCAGGTTCACTGCTGGGAGTGGTGATGGTGTTCGCTAGGTCTTCCTTCTTGATTCCAAAATTACAATCTTGACGGAGCAATAACCTCCTAGACTATTTGTTAGCTTGATCAACATGGAACATGGTTCTATGATGAGGTGTCTCCTCAAAGCTCTTAAATGTAGCTCTATTGCTTCATAAATCTCCTCATGTACTGGCTCACAGTTGGTTCAATTCCCATATAATCTTGCCCCCCATGTTTTTCTTCAACCATAATCTCTGTCAAGTTTGCACAAGGTAATGGGGAGTTCTCTTGAATGACCATTGATATGCCTACCCTCAGCAACATCCATCGTCCTATTTTTTTGGTCACGAAACCCTGGGCATGGGATGAGAACATCTGATAAAATAAAGACGGATGGGAAGGTGAAAAACCGTAGGGCTGGTTTAGTACACAACATCGTTAATATCATCTCCTTTACACAATTTGCTGTTCAGTAAACAAATATCGACATATCATATTTTTTATGAGTCACTTGAATCCGTGGAAACAATGAAATTTTGTTGTACAATTAACATCATGCAAATCAAACAAATATGAGTGCTTAATTGTAACAAAAACTTGGGTTTACTGTCAGTATAGGAAAGCTCCCTACAGCTTTGTGTTGAGGTGAAAAACCGTAGGGCTGGTTTAGTACACAACATCGTCAATATCATCTCCTTTACACAATTTGCTGTTCAGTAAACAAATATCGACATATCATATTTTTTATGAGCCACTTGAATCCGTGGAAACAATGAAATTTTGTTGTACAATTAACATCATGCAAATCAAACAAATATGAGTGCTTAATTGTAACAAAAGCTTCGGTTTACTGTCAGTATAGGAAAGCTCCCTACAGCTTTGTGTTGACTGGGAAAACATCACTCTATAAGCCAATGATAGATTTGAGAGTGGCAGAGGGAGGAAGAGTGGTTGTAACGAACATATGGATGTGAGCTCCTTTAATTTTTTCAGCAACCACTTCAAAGAAATCTCCAATTATTTACTTGGTTCCTTTTTCAAATACATTCGACTAGTCAATGCATGGCCCAATGGCTATTGTATTTAGATGTGATTAATATAGAGTACAACACTTGAGAAATGGGGCCTTATCAGGACAGGCTGGCCTTTGCTCAGAACCAAGTCTAACGTGCCCACCATTAACCATCCTTTGTGCCCCTTCCTGGCTTCGGAAATATAAATTGTGTGGGGTTAGAGTAAACTTTTTGACCAGCGTCATTGTTCAATCTTTGTGAGTGTTGTATTTGCTATGGCAATTACTAGCAATGTTGTAAAGTGCATATAGTAATCTGTATCGGTTGGGCCAATAGATGCACTGCATTGTAAAGTATCATATTCCATGGTAAAGGTGTGTAAATTTATTTTTTATCAACACTATAACAATTGATAAAAAAATAAGGAAAAATCAAGAAAAATATGCTTTTTTATTAAAAAGAAATTTATGCATAAATATAGGTTCATATAGCTATGAATTATTGACAGTCATAAATCTGAAACATCAAGAAATATAATACACTCTAGTGTCAAACTCATAAACTATAATACATCGACAAAGAAGTTTAAATTGTTATATAACACACTTCTTCAATTTCAATGCAAATAACAAATGAAAATATAATAATTCATAATCTTCATAATTTTCAATCTCATTCATTTTTTTTTTCATTGTCATTTGTAACATCTTCAAATTGGACACCCTTGCATCATTTCTAGTTATTCAACAATCAACCACTGCATAACGTCCTTATCAAATATCATGGTTACCTCTCACTCAACCCATGAATTCAGCATGTTGTGGTTGTCCAAGCTAATAGGATCAAATTGAGATGTATGTTTTCTTGCTGATATGTTTTATAATCATTCAAATAAAATAAAAAAAGTTTGTTAAAATATATTATAAAGCAAGTATAGATATAATACTTATAAAAACATGCCTAGGTTACGGTATTAGCTTACTACCTTTGTCTCAAAATCAAGTTGTATTGAATATAAGCAAGGCTATTCAACCTTTTATATTTTAATCCCTTCCTCTCCTTTTGTGGATATGTTAGAAAACACTTCAATTCCTTTCACATTTATTAGCACTGCATATTGGTTGAGGACTTTGATTGCAGGCGTTTTAGGGTTTAGAAAATCACTTCCAAACCTATTCCACCATAATCCCTATAACAAATAAATATTACAAGTTCATGAAAAGCAACATATAAATAACAAATGAAAAGTGAACTAAAATTTATTATGTAACTATTTGGATGCATAAAATGTCTTGCTTTGAATGTTGTGTGTATTCCCATGTTACCTTACCTACATAATTATTATATAAATCCAACTCATTGTGAACGACATCTTGTTTGCTAGTTTTCATAACTAACATCTCAATATAGTTCAACAAACCATCATGAGCTCCATCTTTTCTAAAAAATATGAGGAAATCTGATGGTATGATTTAAATAGTAGGTTGTAACAACCATAAAAATAAAATGAGCTAGCTGCATTAAATGAAATACATGCTCATAAAACATCTCCCAACTTCCATATCCACTACTTTGTGCTTAGAACTTATATAAGAAGGGAAAAAACCTTTAATGGATGTACCAGAAGTATTTTCCCTAACACTAGGTACTCTACCACCACCCCCATCTAATTAATGCACCTCTCTTCTCTTTCTGCTAGAAGATATGCCTCCCTCCTACATAACATTCCCTTTTCCTCTCGAATTAACCACATTTGATCTTGGACTAGCATCTAGTGCTTGATTCTCTTCAATGTATTCATCTTCATCCCTAACTTCCTTCGACTGATGATAGCCCATTTCTGCCTCATATATTTCCTTTTCAGTCATCTTTTTGTTTAATGGATCAAGCATATCCAAACATTTTTGTTGCACATATGGTGGCACTGGATTCTCTTTATTGCTTTTGCATGGAGCTACATTAGAATATGTTCATGCCAAATGGTGCTTTTAGTATAATAATTCATCAAAACATATGATTAAGCAATACTTTCATTTAAGTCATAATCAAACATTCTCTTCCATTTTCCATATCATTGCCATATGAGATCATGTTTGGTTAAAAATAATTGAGAACCTGTGATAAACTTAACAGAAAAATAGAAATATATGGTGAAAATGAGAAATTTTATATCTTTCATGCAAAAAAATTTAATTTTTTTTCTTCAAAAGCAAATCACTCACCAATGAAAATATTTCTTAAATGGATGTTTTCTCCCTCAAATCGATGATTTCTCCTTGAAACTAGCATGAAGTGTCCTTCTTCCAACACTTAGAAGTGTTTAGAAGTGATGGGTGGAAAGATTTTTAAAATCTAAACCAAACAAAGGGGGCTTGACCTCCCATTTTCACGAGTTCAATTCATACCATATGATGGGGCATGTATCATATATACATATGATATGGGCCCAATAAATCACCGCTTAAGGTACATGTGTGTATGATCATGTCACAAATTCAAATTGTTACATATTGCAAATTCAAAACATTACATATGTACCACATAATATGGCTTTATATCATATGTTACATACAATAGTACTTGCTGGAGTAGTTACGAGGCACAGTTCCTAAGATATTAGTTAGTGCTTCGTAAGAGTCCAAGTAGTGCTCTTAAACAATCAACAGATTCAAAATGTAGAACTCAAAAAGTAGTTTGATGTAGTTTTTGATATACGATTTTAAAATTATTAAATTTTCCTCTTAAGGTCAATTTTCTCATTGCAATACAAAGTGAAACCACAAACCAAATGATAATGAACTAGAGTCAGAAGTAGTGAGTATTGGGTCAAATTTAAGAAATGATTTATGGAAAAGAGAATGGAACAAAGGAATTAAACATTGTTGGCTTCATGGAATAAAAAATGTTAGCAATTTGAAGTCCAATTACAAGAATGATAAAAATCAACTCTAAATCTTGCTCAAGAGGACTAGCATCGTAGTGAATATGTCTTCAATAAGCCTCTCAAGCGATAGAGTGTCTTTCAGACCAAACAACCCCAAATATGCATAAAATTGAAATAAAACAAGTTAGAGTTGCAATTAGATAAAGTAGACTGGACAATAAAATGGCTTAATGCCCATGCAAAATGGATTTAAATTGACACTATAATCGGCATTATCCTATATAAGATACTAAGTTGTAGACTAGAGATGATAAAATGTCTAAACATGCAAAGAAAACCACAACTAGATTGAATAGATCAACTAAAGCTTAACAATAAAGAAAAATCACTTTAACGATCATAGCAGACTACAAGATGCAATGTATGACACATATGACACTAAAAAGGGATACTTACACACTATGACATGATTATGACACATCCAAGATACGTCTAGCACACTTCTATGACATGACACTATAACAGGATACAACAAAATTTATGGGAATTACCTAAACGAGATGCAAAATTTCTACACGACCCTATGCATAATAAACAAAAGCTTACCAAAAAAATATTAATTTTGTTTGGATCTGGCCAACTCCGCAACCTAGATCTGAAGACCAGTAGTATAGGATGTGCAAAAACATATTACGCACAATAAAAGCATGATTTAGCTTAAATCACAACAAAACATGATACTACACAAAAAACTCAAACTATGCAACAAAGAGATAAAAAACTAAAACTGGGACTCGACTAAATCAAGAACTTTTGGTCAGGCATCCAGGGACAAGAGGTTGTAGACACTATAAAATGTTATAAAACACAAACTTTGCTGAAAAAATGTGACATTGCCCTTAGGAACTGGACCTTTTTATTAAAATGAGTATTAAAACCTTAGGTTTCTCACATAGAGAAAACTGAAAAAGGGTTTAATTTTTCTGCAAACCTCCAAATAATGCTACTAAATAATGACCCAAACAAATTTTGTAGACTGAAAAAATATAAAACCTAGAATAAGTGAGGGTTGAATGAAAATTAAAATAACCAAATGAGAGAAATATGTTGGTTTTCTTGAAAGCACTTCCTTTAAGCTGTTTTCTAACAATCCTAGGTGGAGAATCGAGATAGACCTAATGCTAAGACACCCAAACCAGAAAAATGAAATCAATTGACAATTAAAATAAAAATACAAACAACCACATTCACCATAATAGGAGAGAACTTCTAAAGAACTGGCTCAACCAAAAGTGACATATGGCTGCTTTGGTTCACTCCCGAGTGAGACTTCAATTAAATCACAGCTTCTAACACACACCAGACAACTTCTTCATCCTGTGACACCTGCTGGAGATCAGAGAAAAATCTCCAGAAATTGTGACATGAAAGAGAAAAACAAATTGGATTCAAAAGATTCTCTAGGGATTTAGCAAGAAATATAGCCTACTTTCGACTTTCCTTTTGGCTTATCTAGTGACATGCTGACCTACTCCAGCCCCAGACATCTTGGCATCCTTAACAATAATAAAAAAGAGAAAACACTTGTAAAACATGTGAAGAAAAATAAAAGATAGAAAACACAAACTTGTGACACTTAAAACCTATACTTAAACTATATTAAGCAATCAATAAAACATAAATAAAACTAAAAGCCACCACCCAAATTCACTATTGTCATTCTCATTCATTCTTGTTTTCATTGTATGTATCACCTTCTTCAAATTGGACACCCTTGCCAACATATCCAAGCTCTCCCTCATTAGCATTTTCTACTTCTTATAAACCAATAAGGAACATCCTTAACAAATGTCATGGTTAGCTCTCACTCAACCCATGAATCCAGCTTATTGAGGTTGTCCCAACTGATGGGATCAAATTCAGATTTAATTTTTCTTGCTGATATTTTTATAATTTAAATTAAATTAAATAAAGTTTGTTAATATATATTATAAAGCAAGCATATGCTATAATATTTATAAAAACAAGCCTACGTTAGGGTCTTAGCTTGCTACCTTTGTCTCAAAAACAAAGGTTTTTTTTTAATATAAGCGAGTTTATTCAACCTTTTATATTTCAATCACTTCTTCTTTTTTCTATGGATATGTTATAAGACACTTTAATTCTTTTCACATCTATTACCATGCATATTGGTTGAGGACTTTGATTGGAAGAGTTTTAGGGTTTGGAAACTCACTTCCAAACTAGTCCACCATAATCTCTATAATCAATAAATGCTATGAGTTCATGAAAAACAAATAAATTACACATGAAAAGTAAACTAAAATTTCTTACGTAACTATTCGGATGCATAATTGTCATGTTTGAATAGTTATGCTTATACCCATATTACTACATAATTATTATATAAATCCAACTCATTGTGAACATCTTGTTTGCTATATTTCATAACTAGCATCTCCATATAGTTCAACGAATCATCATGGCCTCTTGATCTTCATTAAAATATATTAGGAAATCTGATGGCATGATTTAGATAATAGGTTGCTGCATAAAAAGATTGATGAAGTTTTCAGTATGTTTCTTATCTTTCTATAATATTCTATATGGTCATACGTAACTTATTTTTTTCTCTCTAGGTTTTCTCTAATGGCGTCTTTTGCTGAGATCATGATTGGAAAAATATCTTTAAAAATAAATGAAAACATATGATAAACTTGAGAAAACAATAGAAATATATGGTGAAAATGAGAGATTTATATCTTTCATTTGAAAAAAAAAAACTTTTCTTCAAATGCAAATTGGTCACCCATGCAAATAGTCCATAAATGGATATTTTTCTCCCTCAAATCAATGATTTCTCCTTCAAACTAGTATGATGTGTCCTTCCTCCAACACTTAGAAGTGTTTAGAAATTATAGGTGGAAGGAGTTTTAAAACCTAAATTCAATAAGGGGGGCTTGACCCCCTATTTTCATGAGTTCACTCCATATCATTTGATATGGGGTATGTATCATATGATACCTATGATATGGGCCTGATAAATCATGATTTAAAATATAGGTGTGTGTAATGATACTGCAAATTCAAAATGTTAATGGGTAGTGAATGATCATATTGTAAATTAAAAACATTACATATGTAGCATGCAATATGGCTTCGTATTGTATACTACATACCTCACTACTCACTGGAATGGTTATGGGCCTAGTTCTTAGGGTATTAGTTAGTGCTTCATAAGAGTCCAAGCACAGACTCAAAATGAAGCACTTGAAAGTAGTTTGATGTAGCTTCTAATGTATGATTTTAAAATCAATAAAATTTCAATTTTAAGATCATTTTTCTCATTGCAAAATGCAGTGACACCACAAACCAAATAATAATGACCCAGAGTTAGAAATAGTGAGTATGGGTTCGAATTAAGGGAACAATTTATTGTGAAGAGAATTAAACAAAGGAATTAAACTTTGTTGGCTTCATGGAATCACAAATGTCATTAATTTGAAGTCTAGTTACAAGAAAGATAAAGATCAACTATAAATGAGTTCCCTCAATTAACAAAGAGGAAATTGAATTAGACCAGCTATCTTTTTTCAAATCATTTGAAAAGATCCCTTTTTTTTTTTAAAGAGAAGATCAGCTTAGTTAAAGCTAATCCATTTCAAAACCAATGTAGAAAAGCCGCCCATTTGAGTGTGGCTCTTTCTATGTCTCTTTAAATCATTTTGAATGATTTTAGTTGAAACGCCAAAACCAATTTAATTAAGCTGGTACATTTCCAAAACAAAATTAGATCAGCCAAATGGAAGTGCTCTTCTCCTTTCCAAATCCTTTCTTGATTTTGAAAAGATTTTGAACTTAAAAACAAGATCAGCTCAATTAAGGCTGACCTGTTTTTCAAAAAAAGGAAAGATAAATCGAAGAGCCACCCAAAGGGGGCATGCTTCCCTTTCTTTCTAAAATCTTTTGAAATTTTTGCAATCTTGAGAAATTTTACATCAGCTTTAATTAAGTGGATATCTATTTTCTAAGAAACCAATCAAGGAGCAGCCCGAAGGAGAGGAGCACTCCTCTCCTTTCTAAAAATTTTTTCTTGTCTTGAAGACTCCAAGGTTACGATTTTCAGAAACAAGCTGATGGACTACACCCTAGAGTGCATTCTTGATTCCAAATATCAAAAGAGGATTAGTCCATGTAACCCAATAAATTATGCATGGAGTGACAAAAATAATGAACCATATAATTTGCTTTCATCAAACATGCATTCCCTCATTACATAAAGCACACAAGTTCACTAATTGCCTAGATATAAGCAAATCATTAGGAGTCGCTACCATGACTAAGTCATATTGCAATGAAGATTTGATCTCTCGCTTATCTAAAAGTTACAAACACTCAATCTAATCCCAAAATGATTTCAAAAACTTGAAGTTTTCAAATCTGGAATTTTCCCAAACAGAATTCTGTTTCAATTTCTCGAGTCCTTCAAAATAAGACTCTAAAATTGGCATTTTGTTTCTCAAAGCTATCATTTCTAAACTTCAAAAGAAGTTTAAAATCTAGCATTGCCATCTATTTAATTTTAAATTCTCAAAACAGTTTTAGAATCTAAACTTTCAATTTCAAAAAATTCTCAAATTTCCATTTTCGCCCATCAAATTTTCAATTCCAATCTATTCATTTCCAGGATTAAGTCAATATTCTCAATTCAAATCAATTTCCAAATCGTCAAAATTGTCGAAATTTAAAAGAATTTCAATCAATTTCTAAATCAAATTTTCAAACAAATTCCGATCTTTGATTGTTAAAGTTGAATTGTAAATTCCCAATCAAGTGCAAAATGAACTTCAAAAATCAAATTTTAATACATGCATCATCATATAGGAGGATCAACAAACAAATGATTTGCACAAATCGAGAAATGTTAGACTTTGGCCCAATTACTCTTGTTAAAGGTGGCAGAAATGGTTGGACCTCGTACTATCGGGCAAATCCCTTTTTCTCAAAATCTTCCAAACCAAACCCATCTCAATTTTCTATTGGTTTGCACAGTCTTCCCTGCTCTTTCGTGCAGGAGGGGCGCGAACAACATCCTCCGTTTCTTTTTCATGTACCTCCAAATTTTCAACCTCGACCTTAGGATATTTGGCTTGGGCCCTAGCCTTAGCAGCACGTGCCCTAGGCATCTCAAAAAATTGCTAGCTATGACCTGGAGAGGAGAAACTAAATGTGAGTTATACTAGACACAACAACATGAGACAAGATGGGATGATTTTGGATAATATGAATGGAATATGATGTTGACAATTGTGATATCGCACTACTCGGAACAGGCCTCCATGCAAATCGCAAGTTTTGCAACTTGCCAAGAGGGGAAAAGTTGTGATAGGATGCACCTTGTTACCTAGGCTAGCTCATTAACAAGAGAAATAGACAGATAGGAGAGTACCCACATTGGAAAGCATAAAACAATTTGAACTTTTAGTAGTCAAATGAGTTTGACAATGGAATCTTTGATAGAAGAGACATGATGAACTTGAGAAAGACCAACTGGAGACTAACTACAACTGACCTTGACACAGTGGGGGAGCCGAATAGTGTCCCACCACTCAAAATAATCCCTAGTTGTAATTGATAAAAATAAATGGCTGCCAGCTGTATTCTTTCCACTGCAGCATGCTGAGATTAAACTTTGTAACAACTCCAAGGGTATTGACAAGGATAATTGTCGGCTACTTCTACAAAAACTAGTGAATGCACCTCTATCATCTGTCTTCAACTGTGAAGAAAGGGCTCATCAACGTATAGCTCATGTGCCCCTATAGGTGTATTGAGCACTTCTTTCATTTACCTTGAAGTAGTCCCAAACCATCTGCTTTCTCATACAACTCACCTATCATCTTTCGGTATCACATCATGGGAAGTGAGTTTTCGTCTCTAAGGTCGAAGATAGCAGCTCGGGACAGTACATGCTACAAGAAACACGTCTTCAAGACAATAGCTAACCACTAACAAAGTTCCCCATCTCCTGCGCAACCAGAAAATGCAAACATCCATGTGCCACTCTTCCTCAACCAAAAAAAAAAAGTCTCACTGTGGTCAACATGATGGAATTCATGTACCTTTCTACAGCCATATCGGATAGTTGGGTGACATCTTAAATTCTCAATCTCACTACCAAGTTGTAGAGTTCTATATACTTGTGGTTGTCCACATGTTCAATTGGCCAGGACTTGGATCCAGTGAGGCAGCTTAAATGCTCCTTAGGATTGCATACATTTCATTAGTCAGGAATTGATTCTTAATGGGATCATCAATCCGGCCATCTGGTTTTAGGATATTGGCAATATCTGACAACTCATCTAGAAGGATCATTATCTTGCCCCAAGGAAACCAAAGGGTGCACATAGACGGCTTCCAATACTCAAGCAAGGCATCGATCAAGTCTCCATTCACTATCTTCTCTCCTAGCTCCACCATCATCTCTAGTCCACAATCTTCCAAGCACCATGGAAACTAGCTCATGAAAGTGGTGACTATTCATTGCACGATGTAAGAGCCATAAAATGAGTCAGGATAGAAGAGTGATCAAAATGCTTGAGGTTGTTCCTATAGCAGATGTGATCTAGGAAAAAGGAGGTTATCTTGGCAAAAACAAGAAGTGATATGATTAAAACTGAAACACATATGGTGACCAGACATAGGCAGGACAAAGGCAGGGTTATAGAATAAAGACAAGACATGGACGAATAGAGGTTTGGCCCCTAATAAGATACATGATGGAATAAGTTTCAAAATCATTCACGATTTTGGACAAAGAAAATACGTCAACATTTGGAAATCGTCTAGGTTTTTAGTGAAGACTTGGAGAATCAAGAACATGCAATATACACTTCGCAACAAAATCATATCATACAATCAACATGCACACAAAGCACACTACTACAAAGCTTGAGTTTATCATGCAAAATTTGAAAATGGTTTAGGACCCTAAACAACTCATGACTTGAAAGTCCCAGATGATCCAATATTAAGTTATTCCTATATACTTGAATTATCAAATCCAGTGCATGTGGTGTACACTCTTCCAAGGGCTTTAGGTTTAAAATGGATCTTCAATCTCTTTGCCTAACTGTGGAGAGTGGTACGTGCAAGGGGCGTTAACCCAAAGTTGCTAGACGTGGGTTTTACCTTCATACTCTACGGCATGAGTAAAAACTAGCCGCATGATGGCTGAGACATGAATATGTAGGGGTTTCTAAAAACATGAGCACATGCATAAATCAAAGGGCTCTAATGTAATCTAAGAGAAATTAGAGCATTAAGGATGGAAGCACATACTAAGCCAACAACGTCCATACAATTTCAATATTATGGAGTATGTAGGTGTGCCTAAGGAGGGGAACGTGTGAATTTCCCCTACCATCCTAACAAATCATGCCTAAGACTACATGAGAGAAAATGCTGGCTAGGGTAAATTCTAAGGGCTTTAAGGTTGAACAAATAAGATATCGGCAGAAACCATGGCATTTAAAGATTTAAAACATTAAGTGAACAGAGCATGGACAAGACAAAGACAAGTTGCATCACGGTGGCCAGCTTTGTTTTAGTGCAAAATTTTTTAGTAAAACCATGTCTGCAACCTTAATGGATTATAAAACACTTGCCCATGTTCTAAAGAAATAGTGGAGAGACCTTGCCTATCCGCACGATTTATTGACCATTCATGGTGCTTTTATTGGGGTAATCAATCCAAGGTGCAAAACGAACTCACTTTACTCCTAAACAACCAAGTCTTAATCATAAGAAACAATATGAAACAAGAATGGATATGCACATGAACCTAAAACTTAAAAAGTGAACTGTTTTGAACAACTAAGATGAGGAGCCCAAGGCATCGGCTGATGAAAAAGTCGTCCGGCTACATAAAAGAAGGCATCTGAACAGAGAAAAAGATTAATATTGTTACTATCTTCGCTTCTTCATTGTTGCACAAGTACTCAGATTACCATCACTCCCAGTTTCTGCATACTTTGACGAATGCACTTTAGTCCTTATCCTGGGTGGGATTTTAAAAGTTGTTCTCTTTTCTCTTTCATTAACAAGCCTATACATATGCGTATTCATAAGAAGTGATTTACCTTTGCTACATTGGCACCAAGCATATCTATCTTGCTTCTTCTAATTAGGCCTATCCAGCATGATTTGTTTCGGCATAGAACAATAATGAAGAAGCAAGAAATTTGCATTGGAGGCACCAAAAGAACACATTGCCTCAACCCTAATGCCGCAAAATGGATCTCAACATATTTTGTAATGCGTCAACTTAAAAATAATCCACATAACTATAAATAAATCACATTGCTTCACATAGAAAGCAGAATTTTTCAACTGCAGCAGGTCAGGAACCCCGCTGACTCTCACATCCTGGACAATTGTGCAGGCTCTCATGAATGTAAATATCACAGTCAAAGCAAAAGTGTCGCCCACACTTCGGGCAAGCAACACGGCCACTTGATTTGCTTCCTGCAGCATGTCAATTGAAACAGCTTAATTCAATGGAATTAATTGACAGATCAATGTCATTAAATACGCTTCTTAGGTTAAATGAAAAATATTTTTTAAAAAAAAAAAGAAGAAGAAAAACAAACTCTTTAACAGGAGATAGCAACAACATGCGACAGAAACAGTTACAAGTACAAAAGCTTAAACAATGTTGAAGTGCTATAGCAATGGGATGTACATATGAACAGAAACATGAGCAGGCCTGGAAGCTTTGCCGCTGACTGGGATTATATATATATGTATATATATATATATATATATATATATATATATATATATATATATTTATTTATTTATTTATTTATTTATTCATATTTATATATATATTTAGAGAGAGATAAACTTTCACAATGTTGAATTTTAGTGTACATTTAGAGGAAGCATGGGCCATCTTGTTTGGTTTCTTTAGGAAATAAAACCTTCATTCTTTTCTCCTAACAGATACCAGCAAGCTGCAGCTAGGGGGATCCTGACAAGAGAAGTTCCCAGGTACTAAGTCGGCCTTATACAAGTTCAAATCCATCAACAGGTGGATACAGTTCTTGCTGGCACTTGAGAGAAAGTTCTTTTATATGATATGGTGTTTCCCCTAAATGAGCGACAGAAATTACACATAAAGGGTCTGCTTTACAAAAGTACAACTGAACCACTAAAAGTTAAATGATTCACTATCCATTCTTTAACTGATTACCGGCACGCACCAAACTCAATGACTTTAAGATTCTGACAAAAAAATATGTCGTCAAGTTTCATAATTCATAACTTGTGTGATCCCTTCAGACTTCTGCGTTATACTACGAAAGAACGACAAGTGGGTCAGCAGACACTACACAAGATATCACAGTTCTAGAATGAATGCCTCTTTTTTCCAGCATCAACTGAGCTACTGGGCACCTTTATTTCCTAATTACACATCTGAATGCTGGTTCACCTAATGAGACATAATGAGTAGAAGTGCCATACCAATGCATGCTTGTCGATAGCATTTAATTATAGAAGACTGAGGCATATATAGGTTAAGTACCTGGACCTGGAAAATTCTGCTGACAACCAAAGCAAGCTCTTGGTAGTCTATGCACCAAGTCATTTGAAAAGGAAGAAGGCACTTCATCAAAGGGTGTAATTGGAAAAAGATGGTGATAAGATCTTGCCAGGTGAGGAGAAGAAACAAGGGTGAGGCCACAAATTTGGCATTCGATAGGAAGGTCACAAACACGAGCTTTGCATCTTGGACAAGTGTAACCACCACCAATCTTAGCTTCCTTGTGACAGGAGCATATGGCAATGACACCCTCTGCTCCCCTCTGTGGAAATCCCATCTTGATCAAGTTGGCAACTGCAAATTCTGCTAGAGCTGGAGGTGGAGGTGCATGTTCAAGCAACAATTCTTTGAAGTGAGACTGCCAAAAAAGTGAAATGTTTAGTCTCAGACCTTCAATTATTTATGTGAAATGTTATACAGTCTGGATCCTTATTACCTCATCCAGTGCCACAGTATATGAGCCACCAGTCTCCTCACAAAGATGTTTACAGATATAAATTTCTGCAGATAGCCCAATCACTGAACACCTTATCTTGGTTTTCTTACAATTCTGAATTGTCTCCATTATATCTCCCGGATCACAAGTACTGAGAGCAGAATATAGGATTAAAACTTCCCGATGGCCATATGGTGGAATTTGGCTTAGATAGCCACGAACAAGATCCAGTGCATTTTGTAGAGAAGATTCACCTGAGCATCCCAGCTTAGCACGCAAAGCCTTTATATGTGAATCTGGACTGCTCCCTAGGTCTGTTAAACAATGAGCAATTCCATCCTTTATAGTCACAATACCAATGTGACTAAGTGGATTTTGATCAAAAAACTCTCTAATGAAAGCCTCAACACCATTTGCAACTACTGCCATTCTACTCGGCCAAAAATCTGTGTGACCAGCTGCCTGCGCCATACAAATCCAATGTGCATCAACAACCTCATACTGCAGAAAATTACTCAGTAGTGCACATGAATGTGCCTGACTTGAAACTAGACTGAAACGTGTTATATCAACGACAGACCTTAAAAGCAAAGAAAACAAGCAAAGGAAAACCACAAGTGAATAAAGATCAACATAAAACAGTATATACTGTAAGGGTTTAACGATGTAAACAAAGTATGCAGGTACGTCCACTAATTGATCGAGTTGAACTGGGATACCAATTCGAACTGAAGTGTTTGTGTGACATAGAATGCTCATATTGCTACCATTCATGTTTGGTAAACCAAGTTGTTCTGCCATACAAAACCATCAACTGACAGCACATATTCCACAGAATCCACTAAAGAAAGCTTAATATGAATCTGTAACTACGGAACTTCTACTTATCTAATTTATATGGACACATCATTTTCAGCCAAACAGCCTGCTAAAAGAGAAAAAAGCACATCAACAAGGCCTGACATTAAATAAGTACAAACCAAGCTCCAAAACACTTATCCTCCTAGAACTAGGAAACCAATTTCTATAAAACAAAATAAGATGGAAGTCATGTAGCATGAAATGACAAGTCAACTAATCCTTCATGTACTCTGGCCAGACCTGGTCCCAACTGTGAAAGGCCATTCTCAGCATTAAAGAAGACAGAAGAATAGTAAATGGGAATCTACAGAACAAGAAAACTAGAACATGGAAGATGAGTCACTTGAATGCATAAATTGATATGGTTATAATATACCTCCATATCATTCTCCCAACTTTGTTTTGGAATAGCACTATCTCACTTCACAATTCTAAGAGATTGGAAGCAGATCCAGAAACTCAAATCTGATCAAGTTTCATATTGAAATTTTCATGCACATCTGTCATCAGGACCTCCACTTCCTTCTCAATGAAGGTCTGACTATAATTCCCTAACAACTACACAACTTGTGTAGCTACAATAAGGCTCTTACACTATGTCACACAGCTGCAGGGTGCACCTGCTGGTGCAGCAATTTTTATGGAAACTTGCATGCAAATATGGCAAGTGTGTGTGTGTATGGGGAGGGGTATATACATACATATATATATATATATATATATATATATATATATATATATATATATATATATATATATATATATAATTTCTATTATGTAATTAATTAACTGTATAATGGATTTATTTGTGCACATTTTTTTCTTTTGACTTTTTACTAAATAAATTTCTGTGTTAAGGTTAATTTAATCTAATTCTAAATTTATATTAACGAAAAAAAAAAAAATTTAAATGGCAATAGGGTCTCTTCAGGGAGGAGCCATACGTGACTCAAAAGAGAAGGGGGGATGGTTTGCTATCGTGCATGACTGAAAAGGGGAAAATGGGAAGGAAAAGTGGGGAGGGGAAAAAAAGAGCGAAAAAGAGAGAAGGAGAATGAGAGAGACGCAAGAAAGAGGGGAAAATGATAGAGTGTGTGCTGGGTTGTTCCTTCTCTACGTTGCTAGTTTCTGGTTACCAGATGCAGAGAGAGATGAGAAGGGCGCACATGAAGTCAGCTGCACCTAGGCTGAATCCACACCTGCAACTGCATCACATTGATGTGGACACAGGGCCTGTTTTGCTGCATGATGTGACAGCTCATGCAAATTAATGCTCTCCTCCAAAAATTCAGGCGGATGGATGCGTAATGCAAACTGCCATACTTTGGCTTTTTAAAAGCAAACACTACACAGTAAAATCCATTTACAATTGAAAGCATCATAAGAATAGGAACTAGATGCAAATATAGTTCATATTTAAATGCAGATCTAGATGCTTGGTTGTGTCTCTCGTCATATGTCATTTGATAGTCGCATCAGTGTTGGCTGTTGTTGGGGTAACAATGAGGATTGTGCTTATTGGATCTTACTTGCATATCTGAAACTACATGCATGGGACAAGAAAAAAGCATTTTGGTTTAAGTCACGACCTTATTATACCCCAAGAAAAAAAAGAATTAACCATTTAACCCCCTGCAGATAAGGACGTTGCCTCTAACTAAAAGGTAAAGGCAATTCATAAAATGACCGAACTTCTTTTGAAAAGCATAATCCATGCAGTTCTCCATGTTTTGGCAAGCATATGGTCCACTTAACTAGTAAAGCTTTTCCTATCTAGCTTGGGCTTACACAAAAAAGTTTTTGTAGTAAAACTTTTCCTATCTAGCTTGGGCTTACACCAAAAAGTTTTTGTACAACTACCTATCATCTAGCATCCTCCCCTTTTGCCTATGTTTTTTTATCTTGACCTACAAAACTTTCTCTTAATTTTCTTGATTAAAATTTTAAACCAAAACATGAATCCAGGAAAAAAAAAACATATTCCACAAAAGAGAAAGAAAAACGTAAAATTTCTCACCGTTCAAAAATTTTTTCTCCCTTCAAAATTTTATCCAAATAAATAGGACCTATTGGAAGCTACAGGTTTCGGCCTGTAAACAAGATTAAGCCTTCTTTATAACTTAGCATAACACTAAAGTGCACAAGACAATCCCATTCCAGAAGTTACAATACAGGCTAAGCTAGAACCAAAAGCTAACTGAATCATAATATGAAACAAAGGAAAGAGAAAATGAAATATCAGTTGGACACATCTTAAGTATATGATAGGATCATAGGAACCCTTTCTAATGATACCTTGTTTAACAGGAAAAGAAAGAAAACTTTTAAAGGTGTGACAACCATCCCATGAGATCCTCATTTACCAGACAACAACAGACAGAGAGTATTCTTAAGCGCATTGATCTTTTCAAATTGAGTAAGATAGCTCATCAAAGATAGAGTTAGTTTAGATGACAAGGGGCCACAAAGCCTGCTCTGAAATGGCATGGAAACATGTTGCATGGCTCAGTTTTGACCTTTAACTGAAGTCAGCTACAAACTAAGCACCGTATCACCCAAACATAATCATAGAGTACAAGAAATAAGCAAAAGGGCACAAGTGTGTAAAGTTTCACAATCTACCATAACAACCAGTGCAGAAAATGCCACTTGCTCAGCAACTACTTATGAATAGACATGTTTCTCTGAATGATCCACTGGAACATAATGAAAATGTTAATGCATTTCATTTTTGTTCAGTAATAGCTTTTATTAACCTTTTCATCCAAATTTCCATTGTTGCACTTCACCAAAAACAAGTTATCGTTTTCATATTTCTTTTTGTTAAGGATCATGTTTTACCTTCTTTCCCTTGTCAAGGTATTAACAGTCAAAGAGAACCCATGTCCAAAAAATGGCAAATGCACAGAAAGCAATGACCCCTCTGCATCTTATTATTTGTCATGTCCTCTATGTGTGTGCTTTGCAAGTAATGACGCCATATCCAAAGATGCAATCACAGTTATGGATGATTGGTGGGCTGCACCTTAAAACATTGCTCCAAGTTACCTAACCTTGGTACTTTACTTTTCCCATGACACATCTTCCAAAAGCTAAAGATAGGATTATTTCCATATTTCTATTTCTTGTCCTTCTGCTCTGGACCTCTGGTCATGAAAAATTATCTCTGGAAAAAGCGGTCAGTATATTTCTCAAACATCTGACCAGGAACACTGAGTGGCGAGTGCAGTAAATCGGTGGAAAAAAAGTATGACCCAAAGGACTGCATTGATTCTTCACTACAACAAAACAAACTATTCTTTATTTGATAAGAGGTTTGCAGCAAAAAGATACTATTTAATATGACATTTTTATGGGCCTAACATCATCCCCTTTGCTTCAATCAGAGGTGACCATTATTTCTTAACAAAAGATAAGGCAAAATTTTACTGCACCTGGATCACATTAGTAGATATCATGTCTGCAAGCCAATTGGTGAATCATTCTTACCTTAAATGAGCTCGTGCATTTTCCCTAAGCAGCTTACAAAGTTAATAAGCTTCAGGACCCGGGCCCCAGCAGTAAACTTGATGTGATCATATAGGAACAAAAATTCTCCCAATGATAGCCAGCACAACCAGCACACTTTTATGTGATCAAATGACTTACACCTGCCCAACCCGAGAAGATCCTGGTGAGCCAGAAACAGACAGCATGAATTGGGCTTCCGACGGATAAAAGACTGAGTTAAGACAGGTCAAGTTTAGACGATGACCACCTATCTGGTGTCCCAGAAATAAAGAACCAGTCTACAAAAGGTTTTAGTAATTTGGAATTTTAAATCCTTTTGGCCAGAAAAGGTAAATAAACAAGCTCGTCACCCTATCAACTAAAACATCTTATCTGTTACTTGAATTTTGGCTCTTTTATCACAAACTGACTTGAGGCCACTGCTTAGTCGGTTACCCCCTTAGTGCAACAAAAGGACAACAAGTGCATCTTTCTTTATATACAATGACTATTGAATTGCTAAGATGAAGCCTGTACGGAAAATGTCATTAATAAGTATTAAACCAGCAGCTGGTGCTACATAATGAATCTCCTTTATGCTAGTTAAATCATAAAACATTCAAAATGCCATTTTGGGTACCTTTGATTATAGAAAAATACCCTACATTCAAATAGGATTGTAAGTTGAAAGTCACTAAAAATGCATTTAGTTCACATTAATTAAGAAAATCATGTCATTTTTTCCTTAAAAACAAATGAAGTGTTTGACCAGACCAACCATAAAAAAAAATAAGTATTTGTGAAAATCAACGTTTCCATTGTCATTTCAGAATCCTTAACGTGTGGCATTTCAACATATATTTGTTGAGCCATATTGGCCTATTTTCTATTATTCTTATTCAAAAAATAATAAAATAGTATTATATAATAATTTTAAAAAAAAGCAGAAATACTTTTCAAAAACCGCATCTCAAATACAGTGATAAAGGCTGACAGGATACGATGATACTTCAACTTCTAAGCAAGAATGTGGATACATGGAAGAAAATCAAATTAAATTGTATGTTTTTTGTATGCTGATATGAATGTTATGATATGGAACTGAAACTTCCCTTCCATGAACAAATGTTTGGGTAGTTCTCATGATGAATACCGTCTGCAAAAGAGAACCATTGAATAATCCTAGATCTGCTTCTATGCCCCATAAAATAAGTTATAACATGAGTGTAGACCTACTACCAACTAATAAGTGCCTGAAAGTCTATTTCGTTCATCAATTCAGGCTCATTGCCTTGATGAGGCAAATATCAACAATAGAGTTTCCATGGCTCTGCCCACGCAGCCATCATTCTACAGGAATTAACTGTATTGGCCAACTGAGAACCAGATAGGAACTTAAAAGGGCCCAGGCAGGCATAAGAATCCATAGGAACACAAAAACCATCATTGGCTATCATTTTCAAGTGAATCTCCTAAAACAAGAACCCCCAAATTGGCACTAAGACATGAAGGTTACTAAAGCCAAAATGACAAAGGCCAGTCAATTGTTTCTCACATGTCTTATTTTTCTTTTGTGGCTTAAAGGCCTAACCTGTCTCTTTTCAAAAAGAATTAGTCATCCAGAATTATGGTACTTGAGACGGCTCTCTGATATTAGGAAGTCCAAACAGTGGTTTCTAATCATGCGAGAACCACTGCATAAAGTGTCCTAATTCTTTCCGATGGTATGTGCACAGGTTATGTAAGAACTTTTGCAAACCTTGCAGGTATCTCTGAGTGGCCACTTCACGGTATTATGTTATGCCAATTCTGTACTGAACTGTAACAGCATATTACATCTGGCACTACCCATTTAGAATCTGGCGAAATTGGGCCCAACTTCAAGAGGCAAAATAATATGCTTTCTACCCAAGCCAGAACAATTTTGGGACAAGTACACGGTCGACTACCAACCTCTTCTTCCATATAGAGGAGATTTATTTCTTTTTGTTATTAGCCGATCCACGGTTAGGTCAATTGCACAGAATTAGAGGAATTTTCTTTTGGATTTTCTCACTTTGAAATGTATGATTTACCATGACCTAACCAGTCTGAACAACCAGTATAACTCATTCAAGCGCAACTGAACTCAAGCTAGAACCATCTTTTCCTTCCAAAAGAAGTCAATGCATAGAGCTTGAAAGGCAATCTTAATACCAGTGATTTACAATGTGTTCACTTTTTGCATCAAGAAAAGGTTGAAATTTGAAAAGAATTTTACACATACAAATTTCAAAAATGGAAGGTCTCATACTCCGGATAGGTCGACGACGACGAAAAGGTACCGGATGAGCCCGCGCTGGATCCGAGATGAGATGCATTGGAGACGCCGCCGGTACTGGTCGTGCTGCTGCTTCTTGCTGTCAACAGCCCGCAACAGCCCCGATTCGTCCTCCTGGAGATCCTCCCACGACCTCTCGTCCGCGTATGACCTCTCCCACGCCTCCACTCTTCTTCCCCTACGTCCTCCCTCATCCTCTTCATCCTCATCTTCGTCTTCTCCTCTCCTGCCCTCCTGCTTCCTTTCTCCCATCGCAAGACGCGGCGGCAGAGAAGATGCAATGAGGATGTATCTGTTTTTGGCGGGTTTCAGAGGATGGGGCCTGCCCTGGTGCTTCAGGCAATAGACTGTGCAGGGGATCGACCGGGAGGCACGTTTATGCGTCGGTGGGCCTCCATAATCGTAAACGAAGGTTTAAAACGGGACCATTGCATCAGTCGCCCGTGCGGCCGTTTAAAACCCGTCCTGCTGTACATAAATGAACAGGACACCCGGTCATATGTCCGTCCACCATGACCCGTTTTGTTCATTGTCTGTTTAGTAGGTTGTGCATAACGAGTCGAGCCAGCCACTTGAACTCACTCATCAAAACTTGGATTCGAACTTGACTCGTTTATAAACGAGTCCAGTTCAAGTTATAATCGACACAGCTCCTACATAATGAGTGTCAAATGATAATGAGAAAATAGTTAAACTAGTAGCAACTAAACAAGTTAATCAAATTAAAAGAAACGATATATGCTTAAAATAAATGTGTTGAGTTCGAGTTCGACATTGTGTCGTAGAGTCGAGCTTGAGCTTGTTCTATTGAGCTCAACTCGGTTCAAGTCAAGTTCGAGCTCGAGTTTTTTGAGTTAAGTCGACCTTAAACTTGCCCAACTTGAGCTCAACTTAGCTATTGTGCAGCCTTACTATTTAGCCTTTAACCATTATGTACTTCATGTTCATTATGTTGAGTATTTGTTTTCTCTTGTGTATGCTCCATCCTCTAGAAATGGTGGATTTTTCGAAAGCGTTCATTTGAGCTTTGAGGTTCAACAAAGATAATAAATCCAAATGCTAAGCTTTGTCTTTAGGTGCTAGCATCCTTAATTTTTCCATTTAGTTGCTAAAGGCAATTCCAAAAAAAAAAATTGCAAATGATTTCACAAATAATTGTGAAAAATTTCAATTTCAAACTGAATTTTGAACCCCAAACTCAGTTTAGGTTCAAATCATGAATTCTACTTGTGGAACAAATCCAACGCAAGATTAAGAGTCTAAATCCAAGTCCAGCATGCAATACTAGATCCAAATTTAGACTTTTAACTCAAATCCAACTATAATTGTCATTTGAAATCCAAATCCAACTTTAAAATCAAACTGGATTGAGGTGAAAATCCAGAACATCAGTGGGGCCCACGGTGGAACGCGCCTCCCTCTTTCATTAAAATCGATTAAAATATTCTTTTTGACCTAAAAGATTAAAATATTAAAAAATTCTACAAAGGAAAAAGCAGAGTCTAAAAGGAAAAAAAAAAAAGAAATTGTCAAAATAACCAAAAGAACCTCTTTTATTAAAGAAGGTCTCTGTCATTTGATGAGGAGACAAGTTATACAGAGGCCAACATGCATTGGCTCCTTTATGTATGTCATGATTAACTTGTCTCAAGCTCACTTAATTACAAGACGGTTTGAATCTAGACTCACCTAGATGTGGCGCTCCATCTAGTGGGCTTAGTTAAACCTGAGTTTAGTCAAGCCAGGTCAAACCTATCGACCAATCCAGTCATGGGATAGAAATGACCCTTGATTGAACCCAGTGCTTTGACTAAGCTTAGTGGCAGCTCATTTCAAATCAGACAGTTAAAATTTAATTAAATGTTTTCTAAATAACAAATACTATTAGACTCGTCAAAATAAGATGAAGTCAAAACATAAATGAGGCGTTGATCATAGTCAAACCGTCTAGTCAATTCAATGTTGGGATAGAATTGTCCTTCTCCATCAAATACAATCGGTAAAGCCCTAATTTAGGGTTTAAATGGATCACTTATGTATGTGAACTTGTAAGCTATACGAGTCCCATGGGCAATTCGACAATCTAAATTTCGAATGGGGTTTTGATAAAGTCAAGCCCATTTTTAGTCAAAATTTTGGATGAAAATTCCTTTATAATTCAATTAACAAAACCCATTGAAAATCATTGGAAATTAAATTTGATTATTGAATTTATGGATAATAAGGTCTGTAGTTCAATACAATATCACTAGGTCAAAGGCTACTGGGCTCAAATCAAACTTGGGCACACTCAAGAGAGAGAATGTTCGAAGTCAAAGTCGAAGGCTATTCTTGCAAATATTGAATTTTAATTTGAATTTTGGTGCAAAACCCAAGCTTTAAAATTAAATCTAATTTGATTTGGCTTAGACAAAGTCGACGGAATTGACCTAGCCCAAACCCATCTAGCCCAAACGGAATTGACCTAGCCCAAACCCACCTAGCCTATGTGCATGGGCTAGTGGCATCACTATTTGAAAGGAAATTAAATAATCAATCTTTTTTCTAATCATCAATCCAAACTTTTTGGATTTGACCAATGAGAGACAAAGAGGACTCAAGTATTGGTCAAACACATAGGCTAGATGAGGTGACAGCTACATCAGCCATATAATAATTTTTAATAGGTGATTCTTTCCACCTAAACAAATGATGATTTGATGGTCCATGCCACATCACTTGGCTGGACCAGCCCCAACTTGCCAGCTCAAAAGAATGGCCCCCAGGAGGGGACCATTTCTTTTATTTTTTTTTTCAAGAGAGACATTAAGAAGGGGGCCCAGCCCACTCACTCTCTCTCTCTCTCTCTCTCTCTCTCTCTCTCTCTTAGTAAAAGTGATTTTTAAAAAAGTAAAGGATAGGCCTTATTGTTTATAGACAATATAGTATTAATCTTTTAACCTCCATTGGCTGCATGGCTTGAGTAGAGACATGCAGCTAATCAAGGATGATTTTCATCCAATTCAGCCCATATAATGCTTGAAACAAAAGCATAAGAAGGGCTCAAAATATATATAAACCCCTCTAAGGGTGCTTAGAGGGACAATTTTTCTAAGAATTATCACTCTCTCTTGTTCTCTCTCCTCCATTGCAGCCAAGTCAAGAAGGAGTACATAGGCCGTCCCAAGCAAGAAGCCTCTTTCTCCCTTCCTCTCATCGCTTTTGCTAAGCTAGGGCCCTCTTCTTGGGCTCTTTTTCAGTCTAACGAAGATCATTGCAGCTTTAACAATGAAGATCTTCTCATATTTTTTATCTTGCTATGCTAGAATCCTCTTTGGATTCTTGTGTAGGATCATCAGCTCTAGCAGGCCTTCCAAGCTCTCTCTCCCACATCCAAGGGTCGTCCAACAAGGTAGGCATTTTCCCTATCTCCTACATTCTATCTATATCTTACTTCTTAAATGGATGATGCAATCATGGGAGGAGCTTATTACTTTAACTTTTAGCTGGAAACATGTCCAGCTGAGGAACCATCATGAGGTTGTACATGTTAAATTAAATTATTCATGCATCTACCGGTTTTCAAAAAGAAAACATACATAAAAGGATTTTACAAATGCCCAAGGCCATTCCATTTCAGCTAGTCAACCTTGAATCAAATTTCTGAACTCAATACCATGACTAAAACTGTTTGCATCCCTAAAATTTATTTTGATTTTTGGAGTGCTTCAAAAAAACAATGTTTTATTTTAAGATGAGAGAGAAAGGGGTTCGCCCATTGCTATGAGGTCTGACCATTCCCAACACCTTTATTGGGGTAACCGGACCAAAAACTAGCCTATTGTTTTGCATATTTTGATATTTGAAATGTTATCTTAAATCTTATATGCATGCATGCTTAAGTCAAAATATTTTTTTTTAAATGTTGAGACAAATTTGTAAATGATTAAAATATGGTTTGGTTTTAAAAAAGGTGCCTTCAAGTCTAGAACTATGGTTTTAAAGGTAATAAACTCTTAATAATTAGTAACTTGAGAAACTTGAGATTGAATTGTTGGAATAGCCAAATAGTATAAAATAAATAAATTGTTCAAAAGAAACACTTATAAAATCATTTGAGTTCTTCAAAAATTTCACTATAATTCAAACAAAAGATAACTTATATTTGAAGATAGTCTTGAAAATCGAAGTTTTCAACTTTTTTGAGGAAATATGATTATGAACATACTTGTAAATTACTTATTTTGTAAAGCTTGACTTCAACTTATTGTACTTTGCAAAAGCAAGTTTTTCAAGTTTTGTTTGAACAATAAAATATCAAAATAGATGGATAATGACCATAGTTCTTGTTCATCATAAGGCCAAAGAAAGAGATCTTTTAATATTGCAAATATCAAAATAATATGCCAAAAAAAGTAAAAATTTGATATTTAAAGCAATAAAATATTATAATTTGTAGGGGTGTTTCCCTTAAATCTTAAGTAAGTTCCAAGATTTTGCTTTAATTCGATTATCACCTTATTAGTGTTTGATCTTGTCTTAAGCTTTTTAGAGATGTACAAGTGAGCAGTTGTGAGTCCCATAAGTAATTGTGCATGCATGATTACAGAAATTTTATATGCTTAGCAAGAAAATAAACCATTCCTATATAACATATATCTACGGAACAATGAAAAAGAAAAATTTGATGGAAATTGACAAAGGTATGATTTCATCTAGCGAGACTACTCAAGGGTACAAATTAGTTTGTACATCAAGCGTGTTTGAGTGTTTCTCGGGTTGGACATGTCTCAACCTCAAAATGATAAAAATAAAAAAATAGTTCACCCCAAATTCTCACATCATAATGCACAACATATACAATCAAGCCATCAAAAAAGATAAATGAAGAGATAGATATACGACAAGAGAACAAGAATAAGTACATAAAAAAATTAAAAGAGAGAAAGAGAAAACCGAAAATACATGGAGAGAAATAAAGATGAAAGAGAAAGAATTAAATGAGAGAGAAATGAAAAAAGGAATAAAAAAGAGAAATAAAGATGAGAAATTAAAATGAGAGAAATATAAGTTAAAATGATAGAGGAAAGTTAAAAATAGGAGAAATAAACAATAAAATGAAAAAGAAAGGAGTGAAAAATGAGAGAAAAAGAAGTTAAAATGAAAGAGAGAAAAGTTAAAATGAGAGAAAAACAAGTTTGAAAGAGATAAACAAGTTAAAAGAAATGAAGAAACTAGTTAAAATGATAAAAAAATAAGTTAAAAAAGAGGTGAAAATATCTGGAGAAAAATGCTTGCCTTGGTCATGCTTTCAGAGCTTCAAAAAGAATCCTTAGGTCCGAAAAGACTTTGAACCTTTATCGGCTTATTATGAAGAAAAGAAATAAGAAAATGATAGAAAAAAAGTTATAATTACCTTAGAAAAAAATTGGTATAGAGGAGGCTCCTTAGCTCTTCAGGCCTAAAAGAGCTCCTTGATGGTGGCTTGAACCCATTGGAAATACTCCCTCAAGAGTCCATTACAACCTCCTCCAAGTCTCCTCTTGTTGAAAATGAAGGTTTGAAGTTGAAGATTAGGAGACCCAAACAAGAAAAATTGAACAAGAAGAAGAAGAGAAGAAGAAATCTAGAATAGAAGAGAGAGCTCCAAGGCTTGAAAGATGGTGGATTTTCCATCCTTAAATGAGAGAAATGAGGAGGTATTTATAGAAAAATGAAGCTCAAGGGCATTGTGGTTCTTTTCCAAAAAAAGTCACTAATTAGTCATTATTGGCTTAAAAATTACTTAAAAACACTTTCCTAAAATAAGTTGACTGGAGGGTTGACCGCGCCAGGGGATAGCCCCCCCAAGGCTCACCAGCCTAGTTTTGGCCCATTGCCAGGCCTAAATTTTGGCATGTGTTGGCCAGTCGCTTGCTGGGGCTGGCCGCACCAAGCCTGGCAAGGCCCAAACTAGCCAGCCAGGGGCGTGCTTGGTTGCGCCAGGCTGGGATTGGCCAGTCAGGTCCATACCTGTCTACGCTAGGCCAGGCTGGGGCGTGCTTGGTTGCACCAGGCTGGGATTGGCCGGCCAGGTCCATACCTGGCTACGCTAGGCCAGCCAAGGCTGTGTACACTAAGCCGGCCAGGGTTATGCATGCTAGGCCGGCTAGGCCATGCCTAGTACCTGGCAATGGCAGGCTGGGCAGGCTAGGGCAAGGCTTGGTCAGCTTGCCACATTGGTTGTGGCCCCACAAAGGGTATTTTCTTATTTTTGTAAAAAATAAGGTTGTTTTGGAAAAGAAAGGATATTTTGAGGAAACCAAGGGCATTTTAAGAAATTCAATGACATTTTCAGAAAATCAAGGGTATTATGGGAATCTTGAATTAAAAATTATTCATATTTTAAAAATGATCATAATGTCTCGATATTTGGACTGGAAATGATTGGTGACTTGTATTCGGTTTTGAAAATAGATATAGCGCTTGGATTTACAGCTGGATTTGGGTCAAAAGCTTAAAATGGATCAAAAATAATATATTTGAATTTGAATCTAAAACCCATATTTGGTTTTGAATCTCATATTTAGATCTGGATTAAGATAAAAACATAGAATTTGATCTAAATTTGGTATAGATTAAGAATTTGAAACCAAACAAGGATATGGATCTAGACTTTGGATCTTTTAGGTCAGGTCTGAATTGATATGAAGGCACAAATTGGGATCAAATGAGTCCAGAATTGAGATTTGGATCTACAACTAAAGTTCTGTTTGTGGACACAGTTTTAGAATTTGGATATAGATTTATATGGGATCTACTTTTGATCTGGGGCTCTATTTTGGATCCGGGGCTACATTTTGATCTAGGACTTTGGTTTCGATATGGAGCTGGACTTTGGATCCGAATTTGGATCTAGGTAGTTGTTTTAGGCTTCTATATGAGTTTTTGAACTGAATCCCAATTTGAATTATAGAATAGGTCTAAATTGAGATTGAGCTTTGTGTCCAAAGTCTGAAATTAGATCTAAATAAGTCTCAGACATTGTTGATAGTCAAATAAAAGAAGAAATTGACCATAATTAAGACAAATTGAAGTATTCAAAGCCAAAAATCCTTGAAGGCTGCCATATAGTTATCATGAAATGTTCGAAAAATGCTAAGTATAGAATTTTGAAAACTTTAGGGTGATTACAAAAACCCACGGTGAAAGAGAGAAGCTTCTATGTATATGATGCAATGTTTGCATTTCTCATTCTTAAAAGCCTGTTAGGGAGAGATTCATCTACTGTAGATGAGATTCACCCATACACGACTACATAAATGTATATTTTCTTGAGATGATCTATTGATTTTTTTCATTTCAATTTACATTTTCATGATTTGCTATAATTTTCTTGATAATGGCGGACAAGGAGTTTATCAGCACAACTTCAGCTCCCATGACGTCAAAGTCCCTGCCATGAACTATCATTGTTCATGAGGGTTTTTATCCCTAAAAAATTATTTGGTTTTTGGAGTGCTTTAGAAAAATGATGTTTTATTTGAAATGAGAAAGAAAGAGACTCGCTCGTTGGTATGAGGATTGACCGTTTCTAGCATTTCTCGAGGGTAACCAATCCAAGGGCTATATTAATTCTTGATACATTTCATTTTGGCTTAAACATCAATTCTAAATGTGGTGTGGTGTTTTAGAAAGTGATGAAGATTTGATGTTTTATGTTTTGGTTTGGAAAATCTTGAGCGGAAAAATCTTTACCAATATCATTTGAAAACCATTGAAGATCACATTTGAAAATCACTTTGGTGTTCTCTTAAGTCTTTAAGTAGGTTTGAGGTTTTGCTTTAACTCAGTTACTACCTAGTTAGATCTCCATCTCACATTGCTTAAGTTTTTTTAGAGAGGTACTTGTGATCATTCATTATTTTAAGTAAATGTGGATGCATGAATGCATTGATCTTACATGGTCAGAAGGAAATCATTCATTCCTACCATAACATTCATCTAAATGCATTCCTACCATCACATGCATCTAAGTTTCTCATTTTTATTTATAAAATTGTTATAAGTATTTTTGTGAAAAAAGAAAAGTTTTTGAAAATGAAATGAGATTGTAGACCATCAAGATGATTCCAATATTGGGTCATTACTTGATTTTTGGTCTTGGTAAAGTCGCCAAATGGAAAGTTAAAACCTTAGGTCTTGAAAGAAAAATATTCGTAAGAATGGAAAAGATGAAAAATTTTAATACGAGAAGGTTAAGGGGGAGAGAGAGAGATTTTAAAAATCACAAAATAAAAGATTTAAAAGAGAGAGAGATATATATACATATACATACTTATACATATATACTTATATATGTATATACATACATGTATGAAAGCTTAGGAAAAGAAAGTATTAAATCGAATGGAGGGGGAAAAGAAGATTTTAGAAAAAGAGAGAGGAACACACATGTGTGTGTATATATATATATATATATATATATTCATTTATATATGTACGTGTATGAGCATTTGTAAAAGAATATATCAAATCATGAAGAGAGAAAGACAAAACGAGAGAGTCATCTGCACGTATACGTGTATAACATGTATATATGCATATGCTTTTATGAAAGTTAAAATCAAGAAATAACTTGGAAATATATGACTTTCATTTTTCATGTAGGCCTGAGAAGAACTTGGACTCATGCAAAAGCCGAAGCTAAGTCTCCAAGGCCTCATTAAAGAGGGTTCTTACTTTCGAAAATGTTTTAAAAAATATGATTTTATATATTTTTGTGGATGAACATAAACCATAATAATTTTGTTCATTGCAAGAGTATACCTTTCTCCCACCATTAGATATGGAAAAAAATCAAACCTACATGAAATGAAGAGCAACATAAGAAAGCACTCATTGGAGTCCCTAATCAAGTGATTAAGAAAGAAACTAAGCATGATAATGACATGAAGATACACTTTAACATGTACATATTCGTGAAGGGCTTTCTTGAGTTGGACAAATCCCAACCTCAAAAATCAGCATAAGAGTGAAGAAATCACAACCCAAAAACTCATTCTTCCCGTTCATTCGTATATAAATAAAAAAAATCAATCAACTATGCATGATTAATATCTTTAAACAAAGCAACATTCAAGAGAAGAGAGAAACATGTTTCAATTCTAGAATGAAATCTTATTTCACATTCTCATGCTCCCGGTGCACTGAATAATAACTATTGACTCCGAAGAGGAGATTTGAGAGACATCTTATATGGCGATGGGGATGGGGAGATGAAGAAGGGAGAAATTAAGGAAAAGATATGAATTGGGGTATTGATTACATACCTCTAGCAATAATGATTTTTAGAAGATGAATCTCTGACTTCAAATGATCCCAAAGCTTCTTCAAATGGGGCTTGCTGCATTAGAGAGTGGAAGTTGGAGAAGTTTGCTATCAAGGTTGGAGAAGAAGAGGAAAAAAAGAAGAGAGAAATGGAAGTAGTGTTACACCCCAACCTTTTGACCCTCTAACAAATTTTTTTTCTAAACATAAAGAATTGAGGTGCGACGACACAACCATTCAAAAAGGAGGGAGCTATGTCAGTCAAAACAATGGGGTAACTTTCATTTATATAACAAATTCAGTTTGTACAAAATCACATCTATGTGTATGACAAAAATGCCCCCAAACAATAGAATTGATCCTAACATAAACAAGACATCAATATAACCAAAACAAGACGCGCCGGCACTACAAAATACCCAAAACCTCCCCAGTAGGATGTGAGTAGAGCCATCTGATCAACCTGTTGCCCCGAGTCTGCCAAAACCTGAAAAAGAAAAACAACTGAACGTTTAGCCTTCGCAGTATGGCAACAAGCCAGGAAAATCCCTAACCCTCTTAGGTAGGGCTCAAATATGAGATAATCACAATTATAAAAACAAATCATCATCATATGGTAATAGGGCATAGTCACACCAGTTGCTAAGAAGGTCCCCGCATATAGGCCACAACATGTAAAGGCCACTCAATGACCACGATAACACGTTTTCAATTCACATGCAAGACATGCATAAATACATCATTCTCATTCATTTCATTCACATTCACAATCACATTCTTCTCATTTACTTTAACTAAGAAACAATTTACTATCATGTTGTGGTAGGGCACACAGTCACATAACTTATCAAGAAGCCATTACCTATACCACAACATACAAAGGCCACACAAAGGCCACAATAACACATTTAATAACCACATGCAATTCAAAAATAATGCATCGTTCTCATTCACACTTCATTCATACTCACATAATTCACATACATTTCATTTCTATGTTTTTCATTTTCATTAACTTCAGTGAAGTGACAATTCATGTGGATGCAAACACAGGCACGTGCACACCGCGGGTGGCCTACAGCCGAGAGACAACCCCCGTGGTGGCTCAGAACAGTATGGATCCATTCACCCGCTGCAGCGGTAGAGCACTCATCTATGGATGTGTGAATTTCAATGAGAGATGCTCAGGCTTCCCTAGGACATCCAGGTTGGGAAGGCGGGAGCCCAACGCTCCAAGCACGTCACACAACATTACCCTGGGACCTTGCATGGCCTGCACTCCGAATAGGTGAGACCAGTGGCGAAGGCGGGACAACTCCCAAACACATAGCCACATCCCACTGGCCTCTCACACACATGAGTCACATCTTTCAAAACTTAGCCAAACCATGGAGAGTAGTCTCGATCCGTGATTGACTTGTAGCTGTCCTAGGCAATTATCATTCTATGATGCTTTATAATGCACGATTGGGGTCGAGGAGACACTCGACTCGATACCCCCACCTCATCTGTCCTAAAAAGTTATCAATTCTAGCATGCATATGCAATTGCGTAGTCATTTAACAAAAACAAAACTAGTCACATACATTCAATCTTATGCATACATTCATTCAATCACATTACAATCATTTAATCACATCACAATCTAAGGATCCAACGATCCTGGAACACACATTCACAAATTGGCTCCAGGTAGGGATTTGTCTGGAATAACGCCAAACCTGTCGCGCGTCCACAAAACACTTCAAAACTACAACTTGCATTGCACAAAGTCTACTTGACGTGCCCGGTGTACCTGAAAACATAGTCAAGTGATATGTTCTCTATTCGCATCGCTTTACAATCGATACAAATCTGAAAATACCATCATCGAGGCATGTCTTCGCCTCAAATGGGTGTCGACCCATGAAGCCCTCCAAAAAGGACCTCTTCCCAACCCTCGAGGTTTCCACCAATGATTAGAACTCAAAACTTGTATTCGACTTATCACATGTACGATTCTCACTTGTTTTCCTTAGTTGAGGTGTCTTCCCCAATAATACACCCAACTTACATGCTCTTCCCCAACCAACAATGCAAAATGTTCAATGACAAAAGCATGCGCTACGTGCTCACTAAAATGATTCCAAATCTTCTCCACCCCATCAAATATCTACCATGCTTCCAAATAGCTTCAAGAATCACTTATCATGCTAGACTTGAATCATCGCTTCTCCAACATAATCCTAAACTTTCCCCAAAAAGTAAAGTCGCTAACATGCATCCCAAATCATCAATTCTAAATTCTAGCATGCTCAAACAATAATTATATGTGTTCCAACAGAAAATACATAACAATCTAAGCTCAATTAGGCCTTGCTCACCCCAATTTTAGAGTCCAAACTGTTGCAATGCTTCCGGCAGCCACCTCAATCGTTCAAACGATCCTCAAACAACAAAATCATGCAATGTCACTGGTATGAGGGGAAAGATACATCCCCAAGCTGCAAATTGACAAAAGGGGTCTTTCATAAGAAGAGGCCCACGGGAGTTGTGTGGGAGACTGAAAACGAACGAGAGAGGGCACTGACAGAGGGGAGGGACTGAGAGAGAGAGTTTAGACAAAAGGGGAAAGACGGGCAGTGAGGGTGAGAGCGGTGAGAGAGAGAGAGAGAGAATGCAGAGAAAGAGAGCATAAAGAGAGGGGAATGCGGCAAAGAGAGCGTGCAAGGATGCGTGGGAGGAAGAGGGAGAGCATGTGGGTAGAGAGAGAACGCTGCAGAGAGGGGAGGATGCGTAGGAGAGACAGGGAGGGGAGAGGGCGAGAGAGCTTACCAGCGCGCTACCGCCATCGCCGCCGCTGATCCAGCCACCGCCAGTACCACACCGTCCGCCTTCTTCCTCTTTGTTGCGGTCGTAGCAGAGGAAGAGTTGAAGGAGAAGAAGAAGAAGACGCTGAAGAAGGCGATGGGGAAGAGCTCCCTCTCGCGACGGGCTCCTTTGACACGTGGAGCTCGGGTCCGGATCTGGACCCGATCCGACCCGCTACAAAATGTCGAGCCTTACAAGTACAGAGCTAAGGAAAACTCTAAATTCTCAAATGAAGAAGCACTAGAAGTTCCCCAAGGGTTAGCTCATGCCGAAAAGAGAAGATTGTGGGGGGTGTTTATAGAGAGTTTTGGAGCCAAAACTCAAAATTTGAAATTTTTTAATTTAACAAGATTTTCATGTGAATTCTAAGTATTTTTGAATGATTTTCATTTTTTTAAAAATAGGTTTTGACCAAGTGGGATTGGCCATTAGCCCTGCAAATACCCCTTTGGGGTGTGGGTAGGGCTATTGCCCACCCAATAGGGCCAAAACCACCCCCAAGGACGGTTTTTGACCAAGAATAGGGTCTGCGCCGGGTGCAGCCCTGTCCCAACATGCTGACATGCAACAGCACGAGAACATATGACGTGCGCTCTCATGTGTCGCATGTTGTGCGGCTGCACGCTTGCGTGACAACATGCTGTTGCGACCTTGCCGCGCCGTGTTTATATGAAGGGGGGTGAAATGCCCCCTTATTGTCTCATATAGATCAATAAGGGGTGGATTTTGCCTCCCTAGCCTCCAAGGGGTCCGTTCATGAAATAAAACAAGAAAAGCATGCAAATCATATTTTTAAATGTGTATTATAAAGGGGACAAAAATGGTTTGTTTGGGGCCGACTTTGTCTTTGAGTGATTTCAGGCTTGTTTTAGATCCGGATTAGGTTCAATTGGTCGTCGACGCGTTTTACTGAGTGGTTTAAGCTCAAAACATATTTTTCGAAGACGAGACACAAATGGAAGGTCTGTACATGCGCGTGTGGCACTCGATAGCATCAAATTTTGTCATTTTGATCCCAACTTTAGATTTTGAGTTTGAAATGCTCGATTTGGGTCTAGACTTGGGTTCTAGATTTAATTTGGATCGAAGAGATGAATTTTGGGTTGAATAGTCACCAATTTGTTTTGGGCCTAGGATTGGGCTTAGGGTCTAAAATGTAAATCCGAATAATTGAAAATTTTATTTGGGTGAAAATAAAATAGAGTTTTTTTGAAAAAAATTGGGGTGCTAACAATGAGCTATGTGGCCCTTTGCTCAACATTTTCAACTGAAGAAGCAACATGTACATATACATATACACATATTTGAGTGTGTACCATTTCACAAGAAAATGGTTATTTTCCATTCTAAAGATCAGGTTAAAGGTCGTATCCTTAGGTCCATCTAAAGTAGGTTGCCTCTAAAGTTAGATCTTGATGGCTCAAAGCCACATGACCAGCCAATCTTGAATTTAAAATCGGGTTAAGTGAATATATGTCTATATACACACACACACACACACACACACACACACACAAACACACATATATATATATATATGTGTGTGTGTGTGTGTGTGTGTGTGTGTGTGTGTGTGTGTGTGTGTGGAGTTATTGCGTGTGTGTGTGGAAACCCCATATTTTAATTTGTCAAAAGAGTCTTAGAACTTCAATATTCCAGATCTTGAACACTTATTGCAGCTCAAGAGAAGCTCCTAATTTGCCAATCTCTATGAAAACTAGATGAATTTCTAGTCTTGCCTAGATCGGCACCATAGAGAGTAGCTTCTACTATGGCTGATCTCATGATCTTCTGAATTCATATTTTCAATTTTACAATTGGCCTGGTTGGCATCCTAAAACAGCATAAAATTGCAGCAAAAAACTGTAATTAAAATTCTCAAAAATGACAACGACAATCTTGTCAAATTTGCTCAACATACTATGTCTAGTTTGCATAGTCTTGAGATTTTGCATTATATATATATATATATATATATATATATATATATATATATATATATATATATATATATATATATGTATATATATATATATATATATATATATGTATATTTCTCATCAATTTCAAGACTTAACCTATCAAGGTTAAGTAGATTTTAGCAATTTATACATCTTACTTTGAAGAAAGATCGCCAAAGTAGACATTTTCTAATTTGCAACCATTAAATCAGTACTGACTTGTAACCATTAGAGCATGAGAGGGTGGATGTTCTCCACGGTTTTCCCATTATAAATCTGAGATTTTTCATGTAAATTTTATATTCCACTTTCATTTTTAAGAATTTGGTTTATCTCAAGCTTATGGACTGCATTTTAGTAGTTATGATTGATCCAATATCAATGATAACCTAAAAATTTCTACATCCCCAATTTGAAATGGAATCATGAATGGATGTGTAATAGAATGAAAAATTAATGCTTTTATATATATTTGGAGAGAATGAGAGTGAAGAATGAATGTATGTATTTACTTTACTTTCTCAATTCATGTATACACTCATTTATTCAGTCACATACACTTGCACCATCTATAGAAAGTAAGTGAATCAATTCCAACTTGCAAAACGGATCCGAGTTGAATTACAACCAGTAATTTGGATTTTCACTTTTTTTTTTGAAAAGGAAAACAGAAAGAACTATTAATTTTGTAAACAAAAACATATTTGGAACATGAAATTTTCCAAAATCTTGGAGTTCCAATTTTGCCAAAAATAAGTTTTGCTTATGAACTTGGAAAATCAACAATCTTCTCTAAAAGTGAACCAATTTCAATTCAAAAATTCCATATTTTTTTATTTCAACCAATTGGTTTTGCCAAAAGAGATTTTCAAGTTTGATCAATTGATCCGTTTTACAAGCTATCCAATCAAGTTTATTGTTGAAAATTTGCTTCAAACTAAATTACAAATTTTGTTCCAAGATCACAAATTGATTTTAAATGAATATAATTTTTCAATATTTGCATATCAAATTTACCAATTGCCAATTAACTTTCCAATCCAACTTCCAAATTATCAGTTTGCCAAATCAAATTCCTAAATTTCGAACAAAAGCACTGGTCCCCAATTCAAAGCAATTTAAACAATATCAACTTTCATTCTTCAATTTTTCCAAATTCAAAAGAATTCACTCAAATTTCGAGAACAAGCTAATTTTCAAACAATTTATACAAATTCATTCTAATTTATCTAAAACATGCTCAAAAAGTTGCTTGTTCAAAACCAAGTTAAAATGAACTTCAAAATCAAATTTCATTCTTTTATACACAAGTCATATATGATTGCATCGATCAAATGACTTGTACATGTTTTGAGAAGTCCTTGGTCATATGACCCCTGTTAAAGGTGGTAGGAATGATCAGATCTCATGTTGATGAGTGGATCCCTTTCTCTTGTTATTTTTCAAGAACCAAATTTCACTTTGCTGCTTCGTGTGGCTCTCCATTCGTGGGAGGGGTTCGAATAGATTGCAATCATGATGGGACCTATCATTATCTGTCTAAGGATTTCGTAGATCATGTATAAGTCATTTTAACAATGTCAGACATCAGTTTCATACACACCCTTCATGACCATACCTATTGACATCATGCATGTTTGTGTGTATTTAGAACTAATTGAAGAAAAAGCATGTTTCTTTTAGGTCTAGAATTTAATCCTACCTCTCCTCAATTTAGGAGATATATGAGAACAATGTATGCTCTTTAAATTTACAAATCTATCTCTTAGGAATGTATGCAATAGAGTCATCTACTTTGCACATGATCATGAATTTTTAAAAATAAATCAACTACTTATATCAAATCCTGGTCATTATGTTGTCTGGATTTTTCTAGGACATGAGTCCAAGTTAAAGCCTTGCAACTAGGACAACCAATCATACTAAAAAGTCCCTCCATCAGTACTGAAATAGACAATGATCACCAATATATCAATGGATGAACAAGGAAAAATGCAGAGCCCTAAAATTTAAAAAACTTTGGAGAAGTTTATGCCAGTACCATAGATTTGGTATATGGGCATACCATGAATTTTGAAAAAATTAGGATCTATCAAACCCATTTATTTCCCTAAGCTCCAAAACCACTTCTCCAAATAAAGCATTTAGGCAAGAATCCTAGGAATGCTTTACCTTGCTTGATTTATTGATTGCCCGAATGTATGGAATGAATGCAATACCTTACCTTATCTTCAAGCCCATGTCTAAACCTAATGTCAAACTCTTCTTGAGTCTCTATTGGGTCAACCTGTGTCAATCAATATCTAATCAAAACTTTCTCTTGTCTAGATGGAACTCTGAAAGCATTTTTCGTAATGACCATATCCTATTTGAATTATGTCATGATCGATGTGGACCTCGTGTCATCCCAAGTAGTCTATTTACCCTAGTTGTATTTTTCATGGTATCCTATCTTTCAGTATATGTTTCCAAACCACTTAAAAAATTGCAGTCTCAAAGGTGCAATTTGTCTAGCAATGCAGTCTATCAACAACAGTTTGATTCATGCAATTGCTGAGAGATAGAATCCAAGAACCACCACATTTTAGTTTTCATGGGATGAAATAACAATTACACTAGATGAATTTTTCAATATTATGGGTTTACCCGAGCTAAAATGTGACCCAAGAGAACCAATTTCTCATCAATCAAGAATAAGTCAAGACCCTAGAGGTGATTCGCATGCTCATGAGAAACTGGAATTGGTCACTTGTAGAGAAAGATAGACACCAATACCTCTAGTTGGAAGGACTTGCCAAAACATATTCCCAATATACCAATTATGTCTCACTCTCTAGGAGTGTCACAGAGGAATACAAAAATTTCATGGTAACTTGAACCGTTCGCCTTATTTTCTTCAACAATAATGAGCACATGATGGACTTTCAAACAACTCATCTCTTCAGAAAATGGGAGTATGTCAAAGTCCGATGCCTATTTGTAGCAATGGCAGCCTAGGATGTGAAGAATATTCTCCCCCACCATCACACAGGAAATGCACAACTTTAGACGAAAATTATATTTGGATCATGACAAGAAATTCTTAAAAGATACTAAACACTTCTGATTTTTGTTTCATGAAGTGAATCCAAGTATATCGAGAATAAGAATGAATGAACAAAACATAATAGCAGGAGCCAGACAAGGAATCAATGGAAGCTGCCATCCATGCATCAAAATAGACAATCTCAAAAGGTTTAGAAGCTCTTTTATTGATATTATGAAAAGGAAGTATATGACTTTTACATAGTTCACAACTAGAACACTTTTTGTCATAGAAATCAAAAGATAGACTGGATTTTAGATTGAGATTATCTAATGCAAGTTTTTCCAAAAACCCATGACTACAATGTCGCATTCGACCATGCCATAAATTTGGCTTGTTGACATCTGATTGGAGATATCTAGAACTTGGAATTTGTGAAGGTGCATTGGAAGGAAAGCATGTCCAATGAGCTGGACTTGAAGATGACTGTAAGAAATAAGGACTTTCTGTGAAGACATACATATTTCCTTATCATTTCCCTTAGTGAATGTTTTCTTCACTAGAATATCCTTGACATACATAGAGGAAAAAGTAAATTCAACATATGAGTTTGTATCATCTATAAGTTTAGAAATGGAAGTAATTTTCTTTTTTATATATTTGGAGCAAGGTCAACATTTGACAAAGATAGTAGAAATGGTGATGTTGGAAAAAAAATTGTGCATTTCCAACATGTGTGATAGCATGAAAACTTCTGTCACCTGTAACTATATTACTTTTACCAGAATAAGGAAAAAGATCATGTAACTTACCAGCATTTCCAGTTACATGAGCAACAACACCTGAATCCAAATACCATTTGTCTTGATCATTTTGTTTCATTGTCATCTTGGAGAGAACAATCATTAATATTTGTTGCACAACGGCTGGTGGGAGTTTGACATTTTGTTCAACTTCAGGTTTATTGCCTCTGTTTTGTGGGTTGAACCAACAATTCGCTTTGGTGTGACCATTCTTGTTACATTGGAAACACGTTGGCTTTTTCTTTGTTGTATTGGTCTGAAATCTTCATATAACACTCGATGTTGACAGAATACCTTTCCATTTTGTCCAATATGCCCACGATTCATGCCTCTTTGATGAGCCCCATTTCCTTTTCAATGACCTGCAGTAGTTTATTCCTCCTATCACTTGTTTCATGTTCATTTCATGTTGAAGCAGCTTGCCCTGAAGTTAATTGAAGGTGGGCAAGATAGGCACAACTTCAAGAGCCATAGTGAAGGCATAAAAATCTGGTCCAAGACTGCTAAGAGTCTACTGGACTTTTCCTTTGCTAGAAACAATGCATCCAACAACTCCCAACTGATTAGCTATCCCTTTAACACGTCCCAAATATTCCATAATCGACATTGATCCTTTGCTGAGACTCTGAAATTCCTTCTTCAAATATAGAATACTTGCCTCTCAAATTTGAGAATATGTTTTGGCAAGTCTAACCCAAACTGTCCTACTAACTGTCATACTGTATAGTCATCAGAAAGAGAAATCAACACTTCTTGAGAGAGCGTTGATGTGATATATGCAACAAGACTTTGATCTCATTTCATCCATGTTATAAATCGAGGATTGCAAATTTCCTGAGTAGAAACTCTCTCCCCTCTCTCATTCTTAATCTCTTGTTGAATAAACTGTGGTGGGATTGGAATAGAACCATCAAGATGCCCGTTCATATCTTTACTCCTTATGAAAGGAGTGATCTGCCTTTTTCAAGTAAGGTAGTGTCAACACCCCAAATTTTTCCACCCTAGTTGATTAAAGCAATGTCAAAATTTTATAAAAGAATTGTGAAAGGTTGCAATTTCAAAGCCAATTTCAAATCTAGACACAATTTAGATTCAAATTATGAATTTGATTCATGACACAAATCTCAATGCAGATTCAAAGTCCAAACTATGTCCAAATTAGGATTTGAAATCCAAATCCAATTAGAAAAGTAATTTGAAATCCATATCCAATTGCAAAAATTCAAATTCTGATTTAAATCCGAGAAACAGATCTAATTCAGTCTAGAAGACTATGTGGGACCCATGTGTGGGCCCCACCTAGCTTGTATGGTCAAGAGCCCACCCAAGAGGTCACACACCCCCTTTTTTCAAAAATATCTTCCTTCAATTAAATAAGAAAAATCATTTTCAAAATGAAATGAAAAAGGGTTCATAGGAAAAGAGAGACATTAATCTCTCTCTCTCTCTCTCTCCCTTAGTTAAAGAAAAATAAAATTCCAAAGAAGTAATAAGTATTAGAATTAAACTCACCTAACCTACTTAATCCAAGTAGGTTTGACCTGGGTGCACCCAAATATGGCGCCAATCTCAGCTAGGCTTGGTCTCCATGAGCTCAGCTTAGTCAAAAGGGTAGGTCAGTCCCATGATCAAATTAGTAGACAAAAATAGACTTTGATCATATGAAATCCAGTTTGACTAAACCCAGTGAAAGTAAAATTTAGCTCAATTGAGAGCTTTCTTAGCTCAAATTCATTGAATTACCTCAAACAAAGCCAAACTACTTGCAAATGAGCTTTGACTTTGGTCAATTGGTCAAATTTAACCAATCTGAATAATTTTGCCCTTCTATGATCAAATTGAGATTACAAAACCTAATTAAGGATTTTATGAAAGGCAAATATACGTTTGGATTTGTCAAATGCATAAATCAAATATCAAATTAAAATTCAATATTTCAAACCAAAGTTTGATTCAATTGAATTCTATCTTCAATCAAGTTATGGATGAAAGTACTATTTTCGAACCAAATTTGATAGAATTTTCAAATTTTATTCAAATTTTAATTGAATTGTCATAATTCAATAACATTTAGAGCTTCACAACTAGGTTTTAACATAACAAGCTCAATTTCAAACAAAGAAAAAAAATAAATAGAACAAAATAAGGTAAAACCCTGCACAAGGGCATTTTCATCCAAAATTTTGGTCTAAGATGGGTAGCTAGGTCTGAACCAAGGTAGACCATGCCAAGCCCAGCCCACCTAGCTCGTGTAAATGAGATAGGTGTGGTCAACTAAGATCATTAAACCCTATTTAATCCAGTTTACAAGTCTCCAAAGTCTTAAATGAATTTCCAAGGTGGTTGAACCTTTTTTCTCTTCTACATAAATCCTCCCTTGGCAACCAGGGGGGGATAAATTTTTGAAGTCTTCATTAAACTGCTGCAGCAAAGAAGCTAGGAGGGAGAAGCCAAGGAGGAAAAGGAAAATTCAACCAAGCCCTCTTCCCCCATTTTTCTCATTATCTTTTTCTCCTATTCTATCCATTGATTTTGCTAAGTTAGGGTGCTTAAGTGAACCCTTACTTAGGATTTTCATGGTGAGAAGCTCTCTCTTCCCCACTGAAAATTCCAGCAAGTCATTCTTCTTCTTTTTCTTACTTTGGTAAGCTCGAATCCAAGCTTGGATTGCTTGATTTAGAAAACAAGTAAGGAGGAAGATCAATCATCAAGACTGACCACAAGATATGTGACTTTAATCCATTTCCATCCATTTTAGTTTTTTGCTCTTATTTTTAATTTAAGCACACGTGGGGCAGGTTTATTTTCATTTATTTCATGGCTAAGAATGATGTCCAGCTAGAGAAAAAATATGATTAAATGTACATGTTAATGCATAATGCATGACATGAGTCAGTTTTTGTAAAAGATGAAAACATGTATCAAATTTTTAAAAGGACCCCAAGGCCATGTTCTTTTCAAAATAACAAGCTTAATTTGAACTCCCTATCATGAGAGAATCCCATGGTGAGAGAGTGATTTTGCTGCAACATGATGAAAATGCCTATTAGGGATGGATACATTCTTATTAATGTGAGCCACCCTTGCATGGCAAAATTATGAACGAACTAGCTTGAGCATTGTCTTGTTTTCCTTTCCATTTAAAGTTATTTTCATTCATGCCCTTCAATTTAATTGATCAAGGGTGGTAGATGAGATTAAAAACTAGTTTTCAATTTTCCTATGTAAAAGAACCCAGCCATGAATCATCATGATTCATGAGTCATATATATATATATATATAGACACACACACACACACGTGCAATCTCTTGTTAAAACTCATTTTCCTTTTTTAAAATCAGGTTGGAACACGTTTCATAACTGGTTTTTAAGAAAATGGATCATTTTTCTTATTTTTATAGTGCAAAGCTATGAAATCACTTTTCTTTCATCTTAAAATTTGTTTATATCCAGCAATTTATGCGTAAAGTGTATGAAAGTTGCTGAAATTAGATCATACTTTGCAAAAGTTAATTTAAGAATTTTAAAGTTTACAAGCTTTACCAAAGTTTAGCCACAAAGCGGCTATGTCTTGCAGATAAAAAAAAAAATCTAATTCTACCTAATCGGCTTCCCAAGAGCCTTTTAGATTTTTCTGATTTCATTCATCAATTTTTTGACTTACAAAAATCTCAAAAACATTTTAAGATTATACTTAAGACCCTAATCTTTGTATCCCCCTAAAGAACAAGATCAAAAGTGTTTTAATAGTCCAAAAAATGAATGGATCTTTAAGCACAAGAATCTGGAAATAGTTTGATTTTGGGGAGAAAGAAAGATTCTCAGAAATCTATGACATGAAGGAGAGCACATGGCACATTCTTTTTTCCGATTTAGATGTTTATTCATATGTAGACAAACCACAACATGAATGAAAACATATGGCACATGCTTTTTGTCGACTTGGATGTCTAGTTCATATGGAGTCAAGCCGAATATCATCATTTTCTAAGAGTCAAACACTCTTAGAATCAATATTTTAATGTTAAGCCATTAAATCAAAATAAAATCTGATTTTTATGGCAATTTTGAGACAAAAGTTGATGTCATCCACGTCTCCCATCTATTTTAAAAACTGATTTTGACATCATTTGTATATTCTTAATCATTTTGATAATTTTATGTTGAGTCTCAAGCTTATGGATTGCATCTCTAACATTTGTGCTTAAGAATATGATAATTACATTTAGAGAAAGTCCTACATTTTAATTAAAACCAATCTTTATGTGTAGATCGTATGATGTGCCACTCCAAATGAATGGACTTTGAGAGATTAGAAGAGAGTGAAGCATGAATGTTCCAAGTGAATGAATTTGATAGATTATGAGAGTGAAGTATGTATGTATCATCTAGTTTCCTTTTCCATTTCATATATTCACACTCACTCAAAGCCAATAGCGCCACTTGCACTTTCTCAATAAATTAAGTGAACCAAATTTGAGTTGCAAAAGGTGACCAAGTCACCTTGTAATAAGAATTTGTAATTTTCACTTAACTTCCCAAGAAAACACAAGTAATGCATTCATAATCTTGGCCAAAATATGTTTAGAAAACAACACATTTTCTAACCATTTGAAACCTATGTTTCATCAAAAGAATGAACTCTACCTAATCAAATCCCAAGTTTCTAATATCTTAGACCAAATCACACGATTTGACAAAGTTGAATTCAAAATCAATTTTGCTTGCTAAGGTAACTTTGCCATTTTTTCTAAAAATTGATCATCACAATTTCCACCCAAAAATCATCTTGAGTTCACAACAAAGAACTCAATTTCAATCTTCAAAATCTCTAATGATGGATTTCAAAACAAATGACAAAACAAATGTTTTCAAATCAATTTGAAAACCCTCCAATATTCAAATAACTTTTCAAATCATTTTTCAAGGGATTTATTTTAAAAAACAAGCCACTTATTCAAGATAAACTTTGATTCTTGAAACCAAAACCTCAATGCACAAGCATATAGGATTTGCATCAATAACTCGTACATGATCCAAATGATCCTTAGTCCTTGGTCCAATCACCCCTGTTAAAGGTGGCAGGAACGGTTGGACCTTGTACCGACAGGCGGATCCCTTTCTTTTGAAAAATTTTTCCTCAATTTTAAAAAAAATTTTGTTGATTCACATTTGATGCCCCCGAGGACGGGGAGGGGTGCGAACAGATGGCACATCTGGTGGGACCCGTCATCATCTATCTAAGGATTTTTTGGATCATATACAAGTTATTTTTACAATACCGATATCAATTGCATAAAATTTTTCATAAACATGCATACCGGCATCATGTAGTAATCATTGTGATTCTATCAACCCTTTTTATTTCAATTTATCCTTCCCCTCATCAATTTAGGGATTGTTTGAAGCACATGTATGCTTTCAAATTTTCAAATATATCTCTTAGGAATGTATGCAATATATAGCCTAACAAATCCTTATCTATATCATATCATGGTCATCATGTTGTCGGGCTATTTCTAGGACATTAGTCCAATATATAGCCTTACAACTGGACCACCCAATTGGACTAAGAAGTCCCCCATTAGTACCGAAACGGACAATAGTCTTGGCATATCAGTGGGTGAACAAGGAGAATTGGAAAGCCCAAATCTAGAAAACCTTTGAAATACTATGTCAGTGCCATAAATTTGGTATATAGTCATACCTTAAATTTTGGATAAATCAAGAACAATTTACCCATTTATTCTCCATAGGTTCCAAGACCAATTTTTTAAAAAATGCATATAGGCAAGAGTGGTAGTGAATGCAAACTCTTCTTGAGTCTCTATTGGATCAATTTAGTCGACGTCTAATACTTTCTCTTGTCCAGATGGACTTAGAAAGCATTTTCTCATATGACCACATTCTATTCGGGTCATGTCAAGGTCGATCCGGGCTTCGCATCATCCCAAGTGGAGTCTACCTACCTCAGTGGTATCTTTCATGGTACCCAACTTTTTGGTGTATGTTTCCAAACCACTTAAAAGATTGTGGTCTCAAAGAAGCAATCAGTCTTGCCATGAAACCTATCAATGGCAGTCTATTCCATGCAACCTATCAATGGCAGTCTATTTCATGCAATTGCCAAAAGATGGAACCCAAGGACCAATACATTTTGGTTCCCATGAGGTGAAGTGACAATCACTTTAGATGAGTTTTCAAGCATTATGGTTTTACTAGAGCCAAAAGGTGACCCAAGAGGACCAATAGAAAACCAGTTCCTTGTTAATCAAGGTTAACTCAAAACTCTAGAAGTGATCGTAAACTCGCAGGAAAACGAAGTTGACCCTTTCTAGAAAAAGATGGACATCAATATCTTCAACTACAAAAACTTGGTGAAACATATTTGGAATATGTCAACCTTCTTTCACTATCTAGGAGTGTCACAGACAAGTACAAAAACTCCATGGTGACTCGTACCGCGGGTCTTATCTTCTTCAATAATGAAGAACACATAATGGATTTTCGTATAGCTCGCCTCTTTAGAAAATGCAGGCATGTCAAAGTCCACCACGTATCTATAGCAATGGCAGCCCTGGCATTATTTTATCGAGGATTGACCAAATTTTCAATTGAGAACATAGATTCGATAGAAGGATGTGTCTTCACATTATAAGCATGGTTCTACAAACATGTGGGGCCACAATCTTGCCACTTTCAAAACACCGATGGCCAGTTATCCAGTATGGAGCACTACCGTAGGAAGATGGAGGAAGTGGATGACTCCGCCATCATTTGGGATTTCTTTGATCTAGAAATTATCAAGTCAAGGTATACCTAAACCCAGTCAGGTAAGTCTTCTATTGGGACCATTCTTCATAGTTGAATACTATCTAGAGCGTTGCCTCAAACAATTCTCACTGCATCAAATGAAAGCATATCCAATTGAGTCAGAAGGAGCCATCATAGAGTGTGAACTGGATACCGAAGAATGGTCTGAAAATATACGCCTATGCCCAACAACGTTGGGAATCATTTGCTCACTTGTATGTTGTTCTTAGTCTAGGAATGGGTCCTGCATATGTAAAATGGTGGGATGAAGTCCACCCATCTATCATTCTATTCTAGATCATCATGTCAAGTTCATTATGGTTAATCAAACCAAGTTTTATCAAGCTATGTTGAACTTAGTAAAGTCTTGTCAATCTCATTATCCTTTCAATATGCAATCAAAATTTGTCATTTTGTCATTTCTGCCAATGATGTCTCACCAATTCAAATCCTAATATTTTCAAAGTTTCTTCTTACAAGGTGAACATCCACTTTATGGTATTGACCAGAAGCCAACAAAGGAAAAAGATTGAGATGGAACTAGAACAAGCCTTTTTTGGGAGACAATGGAGAAGAATCCTCCTCAGAAACACCTCTCAGGACAGAAGCCAATGAGCCAGAATATAAAAATACAGAAAAATCAGGAGATGCATAATTATGTTAAATGAAGAACAAGCCCATGCAGAGAGAGCCAAAAAGAAAGGTAAGAAAATGAAGAAATTTTCATTGAGCATATTGTACTCATATGTCATGGCTATCAGCCATTCACTGGCCGAAGAAACAAATGTGGATAAAAAAGGGTACCAAGCCTGAAACAAGTTACAAAAGTCATCCATTATTCAACAATTTCTGCCAGAATGACAAATGATTAGATTTACTCATCTGTCATGGCTATCAGCCATTCACTGGCCTTAGCAAATATGAAAATGGAATCTTGGAACCAATTACCTTGACAGAACAATGAGGCACTCAAGCTATAGGATGTCAAAGTTATGACAAAGTGGATACCAAGGAAGAATTCAAGCTGGTACCCTTCGTCAAGAGCAACACCATAGGCGGATGTTTACCATCGATCTGAATCAACAAATCTGTTATCATTTTGTCATCCGGTCATCATTATTCCAATAGACCAAGTGTCTTTATTTTGTAATACCTTCAAATATGCAATGACATATGCAATTTACTTCTATATAAAATGTGTCAAATTCTATCTAACCTCTTTATAATCTTTAGGATGGCACCTAAGGATCAAACATCAAAATCCTTCAAGGCGGTAAATCCAGAACTCACCGAGGCAGAATGTCCAGAGTTCATCCAAATAAAAAGACAAGATCAACCATCACCTTTTATTGATGACCGAATTGAGGAAATTAACATTGGCACGAAAGAGAAACCAAAGATTTTGTAAATTGGAACAAGTCTCTCAGTAAAAAAAAGAAAAAAAGTTGATAGACTTTCTCAAGAAGCCTTTGCATGGACTTATGAAGACATGTCAGGACTTGATACAAAATTAGTTGAGCATCGATTGCCATTGAAACTAGAATGCAAGCGAATCAAACGAAAGTTGAGAAAACTTTACCCTCGTCTTGAGGGGCAAGTTAAGGATAGCGTGAAGACCTACTAGAGGCAGGGTTCATCCGAACAATAGATTATTTTGAATGGTTAGCAAACATCATGGTAGACAGTACCATAGCCCATGCTATATTCTCCTTTATGGATGGATATTCTCACTATAACCAAATTAAGCTGACTGCTCAAGATCAGGCCAAAACATCATTTACAACCCCATGGAGCACTTTTTGCTATATTGTAATGTCGTTTGGTCTGAAGAACGCTGGGGCAATGTATCAAAGAGCTATGGCAGCTATTTTTCATGATCAAATGTATCAAATCATGGAAGTGTACGTGGATGATTTACTAATCAAGTCAAAAACAAAGGAAAATCACATCAGCATTCTCTCTCAAGTTTTTTATAGACTCTTACAATATAAGCTTAGATTGAATCCACAAAGTGTGTATTTGGTGTGGAATCTGGTAAGCTTTTGGGATTTATGGTCAACAAAAAGAGAATCGAGATGGATCCCTCCACAGCAAAGTCGATCATTGAGATATCACCGCCAACAAATCTAAAGAAGTTACTTAGCCTGCAAGGCTGAATTCATTCAATCAAAAGGTTTATATCTAATCTTGCCATGAGATGTGAACCCTTCAACCATTTACCGCTGAAAGGAGTCAAGTTTCAATGAGGACGTGAATGTCAGACCTCATTCAAAAAGATCAAGAAATACCTTCTTTGCCCATTGATTTTGAAACCCCCAATTTTGGGGAACCTTTACTGCTTTACTTCACCATTAACAATTCAGCCTGTGGTTGATTTTTGGATCAATATGAAGAAGGATGTTGAATAAAACATGCCATTTATTATATTAGCAGACATTTGTGCAATATAAAAAGAATTACTCACACATGGAAAAAAACTTGCTTAGCCCGGGTATGGATGTGTCAAAAATTGAGGCACTATCTATTGTCATGCGAGGTTAAAATTTTAAACAAACTCAATCCACTTAAATATATCATTGAACAGCCATTTCTGAATGAAACGATAGCAAAGTGGTAGATTTTTTTGATGCAATATGATTTGGAATATGTGTCACAAAAATCAATCATGGGTGAAGCCATTGCAAATCAATTGGCATATTTTCCTCTATCTAAAGAAATTAAAACAAATGATGATTTTTCAGATGAGAAAAGCCTAACGTCTGAACCAGGGTACTCATTTTAAAAATGAGAAAGTGCGCAATCTCAATCACAAACACAAAATACAACATCACTTTCTGCCCCATATTATCCTCAAGGTAATGGCCACACAGAAGCAACTAAAAAGATGTTGATTCATGTCTTAAAAAGGACTGTTGAAACAGGCCGAGATTGACACAAGAAATTATACGGTGCACTTTAGGCATATCAAAGCACGATTCAAACACCCACCAAGGCTACACCAGCAGAATTAGTATATGGAATGGAAGTTGCCCTTCCATTACATGTCCAAAAACCAAAAATGAAATTTGTTGTGCTCATTGAAATCCCAATTAGCAAGTATCAAAAAAAGAGATTTGCACAATTAGACCTCTTTGATGAGAAAAGGCTATAAGTTGTAGAGCATGTTGAAGTCTATCACAAGAGAGTCACCTGACATTATGCCAAATCGGTCATTGAAAGAAATTCTAAGTAAATGATCTTGTACTAAGATCTATAGTTTGTCATTGAAAGAAATTCTAGGTAAATGATCTTGTACTAAGATCTATAGTTCCACTCAGGAGTAGACACAAAGGAAAATGGGCACCAAACTGGGAAGGACCATATGTCATCAAAGAGGTTCTACCTCACAATTCTTATCAACTGATTGACCCCAATGGGGTCGAAATCCTTGATCTGATTAATGTGTTGCATCTCAAGAAATTTAATACTTGAATTTGCAATTCAAAAATTTCAAAACAATTGTGCTTTGACAAGCACATTCTTAGCAATTTTCAAACCAATTAAGGGGCACAACACCCCTTAGAGAAAGTTTCTACAGTGCATCAAAATTTTCAAAAATTTCAAACTCAACCCAAGTCTTGAGGACAACAGTAAGGGCATTGGCTTGAACTATGCAAGAAATTTCAATGAAATTGAGGAATTAATGTACAAAAATTAATTTTGGTCCAGACAATTGGGAACTTGTGAAGGTCTAACATGAGATGCTACAAGAAAAAGCCCTTGTGACCTAAAAGACCTTGGAAAGATGCAAGAAAAAGCTATCAAACAAGATGAGTTGAGCGATGAGCTTGGGGTGAGTGTAGTTGTTCCTCTGGTTGAAAGCTTTGCAGGTGCAGGTGGGCATATGATCTATGCTTACGCCGTGAAGTTAAAAGCAATCTATGAACATTTTGCTTACATTAAGTCTCCTAAAGTCGTTTGAATTCGAGTAAGTTAGCTCGAGGAGTGTCTTACACTTGGTACCCTAAGGCCAAATAGTCTGGGAGTTACCAGCCTAAAGCTCGCTACAAGGGTTCAGAAGAAAGCCCGATAGACTTGATATTGTACAAGCAAACTACACAAAACCACCAAAGCGGTGGAACTCTATAGTCGCTTTTGGGTGTTGAGGAATTTCCCGCAAAAGTGAAGGGTAGCTCAAAAAGAAAAATTCAAAAGCTAAAGCCAAAAGGTGAAAAGCGAAGCAAAAAAGAGACTAAAAGCACTTCCCAATGGTTAAAAAGGCATCAAGGGTTAAGTTCTCCAAGCATTGAACGCAAAAAGTTTCACAATTGTAAAATTTTTCAACCAACAATAATTTTTGTACAAGATCTCCTATGAAATAGAGGAAAACCTTATTATTTCAGGTTTATGCCAAGTATCCACTCTCAAGTGGGGATGGCTCAACATTATTTGAAAAATAGATTTTTCAAACAATTTGCAAAAATTTGATGTGTGAATCTTTGCTATTAAGCGAAGTCTTCAACTTTCTTAACAGTAAAGGGGGGCATTTGTTAACACCCCAAATTTTTCCACCCTAGTTTATTGAAGCAATGTCAAAATTTTAAAAAAGAATTATGAAAAATTGCAATTTCAAAGTCAATTTCGAATCTAAACGCAATTTACATTCAAATCATGAATTTGGTTCATGGCACAAATTTCAATGTAGATTACAAGTCCAAACTATGTCCAAATTAGGATTTGAAATCCAAATCCAATCATAAATGTCATTTGAAATCCATATCCAATTGCAAAATTCAAATTCTGATTTAAATCCGAGAAATGGATCTAATTCAGTCTAGAAGACTATGTGGGACCCACGTGTGGACCCCACCTACCTCGGTGGTCAAGAGCCCATCCAAGAGGTCACTTATGTCACCAAGATGCGAGCTGCGGGTGCCGGCGCGACACATCTTAAAAAATTTAGGTGCGGTGGTGCAACGAGAGCATTTTATTATTATTAATATTATTATTAATTTATAATAATAACAATAATATGTATATAATGCATATGACAAAAATTTGTCTATAAACCACAAAATTATTAAATAACAAGATCAAAATTATTTATAATAACAAGTCATGGAGCCCGCCATGCCTCTCTACTCTCTAGCTTGTTTATGCTGATTCAAATGTACAGTTGAGAAACCCCGTATTACCAATGATGCTTTCAATTACCAATGATGCTTTCAAGCACCGAAGCCTGGAGGGACTACAATCTCACAAGCAAACCCCGTATTACCAATGATGCTTTCTGGTTTGATGCAAATGGCAGTAGAAAAACAGAGGAACATGACAAAATGCCCCATTCAACAACTAAATTTTCGACTACTTATTGGATCATCCATTTCAAGAAGTTATAAGCAACAAGAGATATTGCTACTTACCTCGAATGGAGGTCACCTTACAGGGCAGGCAGCAATCTACGTATTTGGTCACCTATGTCACCAAATGCGATGTACAGAAGAGGGATTCAGAAGAAGAAGGGATGAAGGTCGAGGAAGAGGGAATTCAGAAGAAGAAGGGACGAAGAGGGATGAAGGTCGAGGAAGAGGGAAGAAGAAGAAGAATGGACGAAGAGGGATGAAGCCTGAAGGTTGAGGAAGAGGGAAGAAGAAGAAGAAGGGATGAAGAGGGATAAAGCCTGAAGGTCGACGAAGAGGGAAGAAGAAGAAGAAGGGAGGAAGAAGAGGGAAGAAGAAGAAGAAGGGAGGAAGAAGAAGAAGAAGAAGGGAGGAAGAGGGAAAGGTCGAAGAAGAGGGAAGAGTTAAAAACTTAAAAATAAAAAAAAGACACCCAAAAATTGGACCAAATTGGACTTTCTCGCCTTTGACTGCACCTGACTCGGGTCAAACGCGAGTCGGGTGCGAGTCTGGAAAAGACGATTTTAGTTAGGTGCGGCTGACCGCACCCAATTCTTGTTTGACCCATTTGGGTGCGCACCGGAGGCACACCCGCACCAGCACCCGCATCGCATTGACGCGGGTGCGAGACAAAAAATGGCGCACCCTGGTTACGTAGGAGGTCACACACACCCCTTTTTCTCAAAAATATCTTCCCTCAATTAAATAAAAAAATCATTTTCAAAAGGAAATGAATAAGCGCTCATAGGAAAATAGAGTCATTAATCTTTCTCTCTCTCCCTTAGTTAAATCAAATTCCAAAGAAGCAATAAGTTTTAGAATTAAACTCACCTAACCTACTTAATCCAAGTAGGTTTGACCTATGTGCACCCAAATATGGCGCCAATCTCAACTAGGCTCGGTCTCCATGAGCTCAGCACAGTCAAAAGGGTAGGTCTGTCCCACGATCAAATTAGTGGACAAAAATAAACTTTGACCAAATCAAATCCACTTTGACTAAACTCAGTCAAAGTACAATTTAGCTCATTTAAGAGCTTTCTTAGCTCAAATTCATTGAATTTCCTCAAATAAAGTCAAAATACTTGCAAATGAGCTTTGACTTTGGTCAATTGGTCAAATTTGACCAATCTAAACAATTTTGCCTTTCTATGATCAAATTGAGATTACAAAACCTAACTTAGGATTTTATGAAAGGCAAATATGCATATGCATTTGTCAAATGAATAAATCAAATACCAAATTAAAATTCAATATTTCAAATCAAAGTTTGATTCAATTGAAATTCATCTTCAATCAAGTAGTGGATGAAAATACCCTTCTCAAACCAAATTTGATAGAATTTGTTATTCAAATGCTAATTGAATTATTATAATTCAATAACATTTAGAGCTTAACAACTAAGTTTTAACCTAGCAAGCTCAATTTCAAAGAAAGAAAAAAATAAATAGAACAAGATAAGGCAAAACCCTACACAAGGGCATTTTCATCCAAAATTTTTGTCAAAGATGGGCAACTAGGTCTGAACCAAGGTAGACCACGCCAAGCCCAGACCGCCTTGCTCATGTAAATGAGCTAGGTGCAGTCAACTAAGATTATTAAACCCTATTTAATCCATTTTACAAGTCTCCAAAGTCTTAAGTGAGTTTCCAAGGTGACTTAAGAAGGTGGTTGACACTTTCTTCTCTTCTATATAAAACCCTCCCTTGGCAACCAAGGGGGGACAAATTTTTAAAGTCTTCATCAAATTGCTGCAGCCAAGAAGCTAAGAGAGAGAAGCCAAGGAGGAGAAGTAAAATTCGTCCAAGCCCTCTTTCCCCCTTTTTCTCATTCTCTTCTTCATTTTACCCTATTCTCTCCATTGATTTTGCTAAGCTAGGGTGCTTAAGTGAACCTTACTTAGGATTTTCGTGGTGAAAACCTCTCTCTTCCCCACTGCAAATTCCAGCAAGTCATTTATTTCATGGCTGAAAATGATGTCCAACTCGGGAAAAAACTACGATTAAATGTATATGTTAATTCATAATGCATGCATGAGTTGGTTTTTTTAAAAGATGAACCCATGTATCAAATTTTGAAAAGGGCCCCAAGGCCACGTCCCTTTCAAAACAATAAGCTTAAAATCATTTTGAACTTCCTACCGTGAGAGAATTACATGATGACAGAGTGATTACATGATGACAGAGTGATTTTGCTGCAACATATATGATGAAAATGCCTATTAGGGATGGATACATTCTTATAAATGTGATCCACCCTTACATGGCAAAATTATGGACAAACTAGCTTGAGCATTGTCTTGTTTTCCTTCTCATTTAAAGTCATTTTGATTCATGTCTTTCAATTTAATTGATCAAGGGTGGTAGAGAAGATTAGAAACTTTTTCAATCTTCCTATGCAAAAGAACCTAGCCATGAATCATCATGATTCTTGAGTCATGCGGTCCATTGATAAAATTTCATTTTGATGAGTAAGACACGTGTGTATATATATATATATATATATATATATATATATATATATATATATATATATATATATATATACATGTGTAATCTCTTGTTAAAAGTCATTTTTCTCTTTTAAAATCAGGTTGGAACACGTTTCATAACTGGTTTTTAAGAAAAGATATCATTTTATTGATTTTTATAGTGCAAATCTATGAAATCACTTTTCTTTCATCTTAAAATTTGTTTAATTCCAGCAATTCATGCATAAAGTGTATGTAAGTTGCTGAAATTAGATCATACTTTGCAAAAGTTAATTTAAGAATTTCAAAGTTTACAAGCTTTACCAACGTTCAGCAACAAAGCGGCTATGTCTTGTAGGGAAAAAAAAGTCTGATCCTACCTAATCGGCTCCCTAAAAGCTTTTTAGAAATTTCTGATTTCATTAATCAATTTTCTGACATACGAAAGTTTCAAAAACAATTTAAATTCATACTTAAGACCCTAATCTTTGTATCCCCTAAAGAACAAGATCAAAAGTGTTTTAATAGTCCAAGAAATGAATGGATCTTTTAGCACAAGAATCCAGAATTTAGTTTGATCTTGGAGAGAAAGAAAGGTTCTTAGAATTCTATGATATAAATGAGAGCACATGGCACATTCTTTTTGCTGATTTAGATGTTTAATTCATATGTAGATGTAATCACCCCAATTTTTTTCAAAAGGTCAAGTTCTTTCACCAAACTCCAAAACTCAAATTTAGACGCAACATTTGAATCCGAAACCCAACTTTTGGGATTCAAATTAGATTCAAGACCCAAGTTTAGATCCAAATCAAGCATTTCAAACCCAAAATTCGAAATTAAGTTTGAAACGACAAAATTTGAGCGTCGCGCATGCACGGACCCTCCGTTTGTTTTTAGGTCTCATTCTCATGGCAAAACATGTTTTTAAGCCTAAGTCGCGTGATAGAACAAGTCGACAACCAACTGAAATAAAATCGGATTTAAAGTGAGTTTGGAATCACTTAAAATGAAGTCGGCCACCCATTTGTAACAAAAAAAAACCATTTTTAATATTTTATATATAATGACAATAATAATAATAATAATAAAATAGTTCTATTATTTTAAAAACAATTCTTATTTATTTTATATCATTTTATTAAAATTCGAAAAAAATTAAAAAAAAAGGTGTTTCTGCGCATCTCGCGACGCGCAGTCGCGTGACCTTCCATGGGAGCATGCGCATGCACTGCCGAGGCACCTTCTGGGGCCTGCCTAGCGCTCATGCCCCATTTTTCTTCAAAAATTGACCGTTAGAAGGCAATTTTGAACATTTTAAGTGAGCATTAACCCTGCCTACACCTCAAAAATGAATTTGAAATTCATATAAAAATATTGTGAAATTCAAAAGAATTCAAAACTTTAGCTTGAGCTCCAAAACTCTCTATTAAAACCTCCATTATCCTCCCTCTTGGCCGGGAGCTAGCCATTGGAGAAACTCTAGTGCATTTGAAGGCTCAGAGTTCTCCCTAAGCTCTCTTCCTCCATTTCCCTCTTCTTCCTTCCTTCTCATTCTTCTTTTTCTTTTCAAACTTTGAAAACAAGCTTCATCAAGCTACAACTCTTCAAGGGAACACGAAGATTTCTCTTGGAGGCCTCCTCTTCATCATCTTGGAGCTTCATTCAAGGTAAATATAAGATCATTCCAAGTAAAGGTTGATCATTTTTCCCTAAAATCATTCTCATTAAAGGTATGTAATGAACATCCCACTTCATTCTTTCCTTTGTTTCTTCCCTTTTTCATCTCCTCATGGCTATACAAGATAACTCTAAAATCTCTATTTTAGAGTCAAGAGGCTATTCTTCAGTGCACCGGGAGCATGAGAAAGTGAAGTGATATTTCATTTTATGATTGAATCATGTTATCTCTTTTCTTGAATATAGTCTTATTTTGCTTCTCCCATTTCCTCTCATCTTCATCTTCCCATGGCCATATAAGATAGCTCTCGAATCTGTATTTTAGAGTCAAAAAGTTATGCTCGAGTGCATTGAGAGCATGAGAAGATGAGATGATATTTCATTTTATAATTGCATCATGTTCTATCTTTTCTTGAATGTAGCCTTGTTTTGGTTCATTCATCTTCTCTCATCTTCATCTCCCCATGACCATATGAGATAGCTCTCAAATCTCAATTTTAGAGTCAAGAAGCTATGCTCGAGTGCATTAGGAGCATGAAAAATGAGATGATATTTCATTTTATAATTGAACTATTCTCTCTCTCTTTTCTTGAATATTACTTTGTTTTACGATATTATCCATGTGTGAATGTGCGACAAGAATGAGAGTGTGATTTGGGATTGTCTTTTTGTTCTTATGTTAATTTTTGAGGTCGGGGCTTGTTCAACCTGGGAAAAAACTCCCACGAATATGTACATATTAATATGCATTTTCATGTCATTTTGCACTAGTTTCCTTTCTGATCATCCTATTAGGAACCCAAATAAGCATCTTATCATGTGGTTTGATTTTTTTCCATACCCAACAGTGGAAGAAACATATTCTCTTGTAACAAATGAAATAATAATGTTTTATGTTCATATATAAAAATATTTGAAATCATGTTTTCTAAAATATTTTCAAAAGAACCATTTCTAATGTGGCTTTGGAGACTTAGCGTAGGCTCTTGCATGAGTCTAAGTTTCCCTCCAGCCTACATCAAACTTGAAGTCGATTATTTTAAGTCATTTCTTGATTTCAAATCTCCTGAAGACACATATGTATATACATGTTATATAATATGTGTACATGATAATTCCATTCATCCTTCTCTCTCTATGTTTTCACATTCTATTTTACCAATTTTCATATACACATGAATGCGTATATGCATGTGCTTTTTTTCTCTCTCTTAAATCTTTTATTTTTCTTTTGACGTTAAATGTCTACTCCTACAAAATTTCTTATATATATACATATAGATTTTCTTATTTTTTTTCTCTAAAAATCTCTCTTTCTATTCAAATCAATATCATTCTTACAAAACTTTCATATATGTACATACATGATGGTATATACATCTTTTTCTATTTTTCTCTCTTTCTTTCTTTGGGAGTATTTTTTTCTATTTTTCTCTCTTTCTTTCTTTGGGAGTATTTTATCTTTTTACTCTTTTGAATATATTTTCATTCCAAAATCTTTTTATTTACCGACTTCACTAAGACCAAAAATCAAGTAATGACCCAATATTGAATTCATGGTTGATGGTCTACAACCTTATTCCATTTTAAAAAACTTTTCTTTCATTGTAAAAATATTTATGATAATTGTCAAAACAAAAATCTTAGATATATAATATGGTAGGAATGTTTATAGATGAATGTTATGGTAGGAATGAATTATTTTCTTCTAATCATATAGGATCAATACATTCATACATTCAAATTCACTTAACATCACAAATGATCACAAACACATCTCCAAAAGAACTTAAGCAAGATGAGATAGAGCTCTAACTAGGTAGTAACCGAATTAGAGTAAAATCTCAAATATACTTAAAGTCTTAAGAGAACACTAAAGTGACTTCAAAAGATGATCTTCAAAGTTTTTCAAATGATATTTATAAAGATTTTTGAATTCAAAATTTTCTCAAAACAAAAATGTTTCACATTCTCAAGTGATTCATCAAAGAACTTTTTCAAAAGTTTGAAACATCAAAACTTCAATTATTTTCTCAAACACAACATTGCATTTAGAATGAAAAATATGTTTACGCCAAAACGAAATGCATCAAGAATAAACATAGACCTTGGATTGATTACCCCCGATAAAGGCACCAGAAACAGTCGATCCTCGTATTGACGGGCAAGTCACTTTCTCTTTCATTTCAAAACAAAACTTCATTTTTCTGAAGCACTCTAAAAACCAAAAATTTTTGGGGATGCGAATAGTAGATAAACCACAACATGAATGAGAACATATGGCACATGCTTTTTGCCGACTTGGATGTTTAGTTCATATGGAGTCAAACCGAATGTCATCATTTTCTATCGCATTCGACACACCCAAGGACGGGGAGGGGTGTGAACCGGTAGTTGGAGTGGTTCAGTTTTTTAGAAATAAGGTGTGATAAGAATTTGGATGATATACTGTAGTGGGAGAGAATATCCATGATAATTTATATATCTATCAACGTAGATACATACCAAGTACTAACATAAATATAAGAATGTTGTCAAGATAGATGAAGGATTAAGAGCAGAATGTTAGAAGGGGTGTAAGAAAAAGCCAACCAGGAAATTTCAAGTATGTTCAAACATTGTCTTTGGTAGAACCAGCCAAACCTGGCTCTAATACCATGTAAGATTTTGGTATCGAACTATAACCCACGATCAATTTCAGCAAAGGAAAGATTAAGAGAGAGTACAAGAAAAGAGAAATGAGAAAGGAAGGTGAGTCTTTACATTTCACGCAGCCCATTTATATAATGATCCATCTACACAATTTACAAGAATATGGAATGAAACAATCACATTAAGCTACAATATAGAGTGAAGCAACACAATAATCTAGAGTTTAGAATAAAATAATTACAATAATTACAATAATAATCCTGCCCTGCCTAGATAAATGTGATCAGACATAGTTATACATGTTGGATTTAGATCAAATTAGATCCAACATCTTATCAGGAATGACATGGTATTGCTCGAAGTTGTACTGGCATTGGTTATGTAATGCTAGCATGAAAAGTCTGGCGGCAGGGCTAGGGTAGGCCAAAGGCATTGCCTATGATGATTTATGGAACCTGCCAATAAGGCCAGCACTATGTTGTAACATGAAATCTAGCGTTGGCCTAACATGAGATCTAGCGTTGGGCCAATATGAATGAGGAATGTTTGAATATGATTCACTAAATGAGCTATGTCACCTGTCGTAGATTGCACATATAGTCTAATGTTTAGTTTGATGCATCATCATCATACTGTAGTCATTTGTTGTGCTTGATATTATGTCGTATTTATAATGTATTTATTTGCTGAATGTAATGTATACCTTACATGTTTACTCTTTTTTGTGTACTTGTATGTTGTGTGATTTTTTGTCCTGAGCATGACTTTTGGTATTGGGAAACAACCTTGGAGGCTAGAGCGACAAAGGATGTTTGGGCCTGTGTGATGTAGATGTGATCCCCATAGCTTCATGATTATTCATTGGTGCCTAGCACTAAATTGATGGTGATTAACAGCAGTTGCGAGCTGAGCCCACTGTAAAAGGCATTGGGGTTGGATGTGGTGGTGCAGAAGCTCGGATTCTGTAACAGTTCAATCTCGTTTTGTTTGTCCCAGGACTTGGCCTGTTCCTTCATGAGCTAACTTCTTCTATTGCTAGCTAGCCCAAGTTGATTGTGAGCACTACTTAGCCTTCCGTTAGATGGGAATTGTTGATGGAAAGTGCTTCCAATCTGAGCCATTATACAAGGAGGCAATCTCCATCGTATGACAACAGGTTCTAGGCCTTGCTACTGCAGGGCTTTAGCTAAGGTCAACGACTACTTGCTTGAGAGTCACAAAGGGGTTGCCCCCCTTTAGCCACCTTTTTCTTTTTCCTTGGGTGACCTCAACTCTCCTATAGCAGGTGCACCATTCTTATTGCTCAGGAATTGGTGTGTGTTGCAGGCGTCTTCAACAAGCTTGGTGTCTATTTCATTGGTTATGACTTGTCACTAGCATTGGCATGCCATCCATATGTTGATAATCATGCATAGGATACCATCACTGACGACCAGGGGCCGGAGCCAAGATTTTTTTTCAGGGGCAGGCCAAACAGTCCAACCTCAGATCCGGGTAGGGCCAAACTGAACCCAAATTAAAAAAATACATTGCACAACTAATTTTTTTTAATATTTTCAATGTATTTTTTTTACAATTAGTTGGGGTGGGGCCAAGGCCTAGGTGTCCCCACCTCCCTCTGCCCCTGCTAACGACACACGTACTTGATAGTCCTATACACTAGTACCTCCATCACTAGTACTGCGACAGAATCCCAATTCATCTAAACATTGAGCTTGGGGATTACACCATATTGGTTGTACTAACAATTTCAAATTTTATTTGCTTTTGAGGTACTTATCAAACAGATGATTGGATCCACAAATCGAGGCACAAATCCAAGGAGTAGTGGAGATTATGGAGAGGATGCAATGCCACTACTTAGTTTTACATTTATGTTCTTTGGGGCGTTTTGTTGTTGTGTGCACCCTTCAGTTAGTATTAGGATGTGATTGACATGTGCAAGCAATAGAATATTATGTAGAATCATGCAAATAAATGGTTGTGGAATCATGTTGCTTTGTGTTGCACATTCCCACATTATCAGTATAGGGCAGATCATGCCGTGTGCCAAATATACATATAATTTTATTATGAATGTAGGATAGATCCAATTACATAGGTGAAAAATTTTTCACCCTCACACTCTTCTCTTCTGCTGCGCTCACTTTACTATAGCTGGGTGCTGCTGCTACGTTGATAGTTAGTGGATGTGGACATGTGAATCTAGATTAGTCAAATTTTCCTTACATAAGAACGTTCTGAGCACCTTTAAGTCTGGTATGAATTTTGATATTTTATTCAAACTAAGTTCAACCTGCTGATGATCCTAGGTTCTACGAGACAATTCTTTAAAGTGAATCTACCTTCTTTTGTATGCTTTTTGTTAATCTGTTAGGAACTTATGCTAGTATGTCTTATTGTGTCAGCTTCCTGGTTCTTCATTTTGATAGGCTTGGTCCTATCGATATGGAATTGAAGCAATGAAGTAGTTCATAGAAAAAGAACATGCCAACAACCATCACAAGGGCAGAGGAGGTCCATTTTGCGTGGTTTATAATGTCAAATTCTATGTTTCTTTGGTATAATTTGATTTGTCAGCATGGTCAGGTATTAAAGGTCTTTATGTATACTTGAATGATTAAATGATTAGTAGCAAGATGTTGGCAGCTTAAGTGCTAAAATTCCAAAGGTATCTCTTGACTTTCCTTTCCCTCCATAGAAGCTGAAAACAAACTGACTATGAGAAAAAAAATAGCATGAGCTGCCAAGTCTCTATGAGCCGAGGATTATCATATATCATACGATTGAAAGTGTGAAAGGACTTGCATCTAATAACAATCCTTTTATGTCATTATCATGCCATTCCTTTCCACTTTTTGTCATTTCGTGCTGAATCTCCATTGCAAACCCAGCATCTCAAGCTTGATATCCCTTCGTTGCAAATCTAACATCACTTCTTGCCATTTAGAATGTTCTCGTGAAAGCGAAGTAGTTCATTTGTGAACAAGACGAAGAAAAGTAGAATTAGCAACCACCGAACACGCAGTATATAGAAAAACACCCTCTAGAGAATGTTTTGTTGTAGTGAATTTTTAACTAATCATCCAACAGTATATGAAACATAGCATAATATATATATATATATATATATATATATATATATATAATTGTGTGTGTGTACATATATATATTGGCTTGCATGGGCTGATCTTAATTAGATGGAACTCCAGATGGCTGGCACCTAGTTGCTTAACAAAGAACGTATACATATAATATATATAAATTAGAATCAATCAGTTATCTGTAGCCAAATTGTTTTTTTTTTTTTTTAAATTATTTTGGGTCGTTCAAAACCACCATAAAAGACGTGTTCCATCGGTAAAAGCTATTTTCAAACAACTGGCCGTCGTAAATAGCCCTTTTTAAGATGGTTTTAGTGACACAAAATAAAAAATAATTATTCAGCTATAAGCTTGCTGGTTGATTTCAATATACATAAATATAAATAAATAAGTATATATATATATATATATATATATATATATATATATATATATATATATATATATATATATATATATATATATATATATATATATATATATAGAGAGAGAGAGAGAGAGAGAGAGAGAGAGAGAGAGATATTGAAAATTAAATCCTTTTTATACTATTTTAAATGAAACCTTTCGCTAAGTAAATGAGTAAAATAAGAATCTTAATAGCTTGTGTCACAATGTAATTAATCTCATTTACGATGATGTTTAGTGTGGATTTTCATCCCATCAATAAATATATAAATTAAGATACGTAAATTAGCTATATGAAGGGTTGAGATTTGAAATGGACACTAGGAAGACACTGAAGTTGACGGGAAAAAATTTTCAGTCTCAAACCAATCAAATTGAAGCTGTGAAATACATGACCAATAGTATGTGAAATCAATAAAGAAAAACTAGGTTGATAAGGCCAGAAATAAAGTCAGGAACGTGATATTGGGTGGCACTTGCGTTAACGGACCTTATTTAGTCGAGCCAGTCGTAAGCCCCGCTTCGGGTCGGGGACCCAAATCTTGTAATTGGAAACGGATTGTAGATGAATCGATCCGTATCCAGGTCGTCTGCACTACATTTTGGCGGGAGAGTCCAGCCTGGGGGCCCAGCCTCAGGATCTCCATCCGTCTCTTGCTCTTGCTCGCTCGCTTGTTCGTTCTTCATCGACCGCCTTGAGGTTCGCCCCACCAGGAATATGAAAAATCTGTGGTTTAATTTATCCTACTGCTTCTTGAACTAGGGTTTGAGTTGTGTGTGTGTGTGTTTTTTTTAGCAATTGTTCTCGATTTTTAGAGGATTAGAGGAAGGGGATTCAGGGCGGTGGGTTCCTGTGCGTTGTCGACTGTGATTTCCATGACGAATTGCCAGAAAATGGGGTCTGCAATTTCTTGCCGAAGGGTCTAGAGTTTTGATGGAGTCGAGTGGCTCCGTAGCTGGTAAGTTGATTGCTTAAATCTACGAACTGGAGGCACATAATTTCTCAAAGACCTCCTAGCGTGAGCTCTTAAACGAGTTACCGAAACGGAGCTGCCCAAAATCCGAGGTGACTTTAATGGTTATCCTGTAACCTAAAATTCCTACTCTAGGTATATGCGTATTTTTTGAAGACCGTTGAGAGTCTTCCCCTACCCATCAGGAAGCGATGCTCTGGGCAAGGAATACCTTGTAACGTCCTGTCAACTTTGATAACATTGACAAGTTGCCCATTTCGGTAGATGAATAGCACAGATGCCAACAAAAAGGAAAAAAAAATGTATGAAGCAATATGTGAAGCGGAAGATTAAGCGGGATGTGAATGTTTTAATTGTTAGCATAGGAGATGGAACCTGGAGAAGCGGAAAGCAAGTGACAGGAAAGGGAGGGTAACTACGAACGTACGTGTCTGCATGTGAATGTGTACATCAACTGGACAAAGAAGCAAATATTTTTATCATTAGCATAGGACATAAATGGGAAGCGGAAAACAAGTTTCAGAAAATGAATGCTACGTGCGACATTATTATGCAGTTCTGAGTATGTGTCTGCCTTCATGATGACGCTTATAAGTTGCCCCTGTAATAAGGGACATGGATTCCTTATGTATCTAGGGTTTCCATGTGCACCTTCATTTCTATAGGGTTTTGAGGCAGGCAGGCGGTAAGATAGGAATACATTTGTACTTCTTAGATTGATATATGGTTCTTTGGTTACCTTGCTGATAACCTTTTGCATCTCAGGCCTTATCCAGATGTTCAGTGAGTGTCAGGAGAGCCCTTGCGTTCATGTAGAAACTCAGGCAATTGCCGGTGCATAGCAGATCCTCAAGTGGAACAAGGAGAATGGGATTAGTCGATGATCGCAAGAGCTACATTGTGGAAAAAATGGTATTATCACATGGTTCTCCTCTTGACTGTATACTATATACTAGGTTCTTATTTCCCGTGGATGTAAAACTCTTCACTCGTTAATTCCTTTAATATGCTTTGCAGATTCATTTACGCGATTGGTACTTGATAAAATCACCAACAGCACACATGGGGAAAAGATTAGCCATTGGAGGCATCTTATCAAAAGGGTATAACCTACTTTTTGATGTGCAACTCATTGATATCTGCCTCATTATTTCACACTCCAATCTTTATCCTAGTCTGTGCTACAAATATCCACCATTTTCGTGCTTTACACTGAAGTTGCCTTTTATGCATAATAACCTGCCAAGAAGTTGAAGAATGATTTTTAAGAGAGTAACAATCAAATTCTTTTGGCATGATAGTTGCCTATACTGGCATAGATGCTCATATGTGGAACTTGAGTGTCCTGCTGTTGTGGAACAACTATTTGAATGACGTTTGGTTCTTACGTACTGAACATGCGCGGGGTTTAGGGTCTACACATAGTAATCGATGCATGTTTTATGCCTCATTTGAGGCTTCATTTCAGTGACAAACACAGAAATTTTAGTGAGGACAAGGGGGGACAAATATTTAAAAAAATATAGTTGAAGAGGGGCAATGACATGAAAAGTGCATGTTCATGAAAATATTCTTTTGAAAATATAGGAGGAGGACATGCCCCTCTCGGCTTATATTTGACTCCACCACTGCTTGATTCGGAACCCTTTTCTTTAGTGTGTCAAAATTTCTCCTTGTTACTTTCTTTTGCATTTCCTTTTTTGTGTTTTTTTTCGCGCAGGGATCAGGATGTAGAAATTTTCCAATCAGCACCTATCGTTGAAAGACTTAATGCCTTTAGGCTTAGGACAGCAGATGGACTCATTATTATTCTCTTTGGGCTTATTGATCGACAGAGGACCTCTGAGAATGGTTTTCCAAGTGAGGTATGCATGTGTAACACATCAATTGATGTTGTTGTGAACATGGTAGATTCCTTGCACACTTGTTGCACCTCTGTTTATTTTTGTGAAAGTGATCGGTTTGGTATTAAACAGGTGCTAAGTCTGTTCCAGACAGGGTTTCCATTTACATGGCAAATCCTTACCCATATATACATCAGCAGCAATGATAATCCTTGCAGTTCTTTAGGACATGATAACAATGCCGATGAACTGATGCATTCGGTTGGTAGAGCAAGACTAGTTAGAATATTCTCAGATGATGACAAATGGAGCAAAAATGATTCTGCTGGTGGGCCAGAGAATGACAGATCAATACAGAGCTCTTTTGCTTGGAAAATTGAAGGTAAGTCTGGTTTTCTCCTGAAATCTCCTGCATTAGACATGGCTCAAATGCAAAAAGTTTCAGTCCATCTGCTGCAAGCAAAAGCAAAGACAAGGGAATTATGGTTATAATATTTCTTCATCTGTGATTTCTTTAGGAAATATTCAGGAGTTTGATGATGCTGATGGAAAAATGCACCCTGATCATGGTGATAGATGTGTAAAAAATTGTTTGGATGAAGCCATCATGAAACAAACATTGTCGGATACAGTGAAGAGCATCTCATATAAAAATAAAGGCATACAACCACACCATGTGTTTGAACATGTAAACAGCGATATGGAACAAAGTGCAGCAGATAAACCTTCTCCAACGAAGGGCACAGGGAATTCCTATTCTGTGGCTTCTGTTTCGGTGGGTCAGTCTTTGGAAATGACACCAAATACTCATGAAGTTGGATATGCAGCTAATACTGGTTTTGATAAAGATTGTAACAGCTTGCTTAAATCCCCTGCATGCAGCAATGACATGTTCAGTGCAAGTATTCCTCTAGAGACGTTAGATGGTGGGGATGGTAATGTTGTCAAGGATCCTGAGATACAAAATGTTTCATGCTCAGAAATCAAGTACCTATCAGAATCACAAATAGTAATGCCATTGGCTACTCCCTTTAAATGCACTCCTGCAACATCGGTTTCTAGTCCTATTGTTCTAATACATAAAAGGGTTCCATGTCAGCCAGGTAAAAATACTCCAGTAGATACCGAAAGTGGAGTCTTTATGGAAAATTCTGTTGGTGAAAGGATTACAGATACAGCAAAATTAGTTATTGGAGGATGCACAACGAGTTCAAATTCTAAAAGCGTCAAACATGAGCATGTTGAATCTGAAAATGACAGCTCATTACAGAGCCCTGTAAAGAGAACTAAGACATGTCAACTTTGCTTGTCTAAGGAGCTGTCACAAAGAGGTGCACAGATGAAGTCAGAGGCCGTCAAGGTCACAGGGAAAGATGCATCATCTGTAGCTCCTTTTACGCATAGAGTGACAAGATCTAGGGCTAGGTCAAGTTCTCTTGAAGTCCTTGAGAAAAGGGAGCACAATGACAGTTATGGTCTGAAGGATGATTACAACAAGGATACCGTTATCCCAATGGACTGTCCTAAGGATAACTTGGTTGGCATGGATGGCAGCACTTCGGGTGCATTTGAGTTTGGAATTGAGGAAAATAAAGATAAAATAAGGTTAGATGCTGAAACTAAGGATAGTGGTCACGGAATTACTAGATTGAAAGCTATGTCAAGTAGCTTGAGGAGGTCACGGAAGGAGGGAAAACAAGGCTGTTCTATTCAGAAGGTTTCTAATGGAGAGGATGTCACTGTTTCAACAAACTGCTTTAAGGATACTGTGCTTAACATGTATAGTAAAAGATCACACTTCACTGGGACTGAAACTGGAAAGAACAAATATAAACTGGGGTTAGATGCTAAAAGTTTTGATAGTGGAGACAGAAATACTAGATCAAGAGCTATGTCAAGCAGCTTGAGGAGCCCTCGCAAAGAGAGAGAGGGAGACTGTCATACTCAGAAGAATAGTAGCAAGATGAATGTCACTGTTTCAGAAAGCTGTTTTAAGGGACATGTATGTGACAGCAGGCATGGGGAAACTGAGATTGGAGAAATTAAAAATAAAGAAATTTTAGATGCTAAAATTCTTGATAGTGATGAGCTGCTGAATTTGACTAACACAATTGGCCATGGTACTGAACAGTGCAAGCTGCAGTATGGCCCTTCTACTGATCTCCACACTCAACATGCTGGCAAGCATTTGTTGTCAGCTGTTGGATGTGATCAAGTTGAAGGCGTGGTAAGACAGAGGTCAGAGGCTTCTGATGATTTAAAGGAATTGAAGCATAGCTGCGGTAAAACAGTTACTACAGGAAAGAAAAAGAAGAGGAAAAGGAATGTCCAACATGTGAGCCTACTTTGGCTTGTTTAGTTTAATTTTCTGGTAGTAATATTGTACATAAGTACAATTTGTCTTGGTAGGGGTTAATTCTCTGGTAGCAGTATTGTCCATGATCAAAATTAGTGCAGATAAGATATTTTTGATGGTTCTGTTATAATGTAGTCTGCCACTTCCTCCACTTGATTGCATTGACTTTCATCTCTGTTGTTTGTTCCTATTTGAAAATAACCGTGGTATTCCTTTAGTGTGATTTATTATCTCCATGTCTAGTGTCTTTTATCTGTAAGCAGGCACTCCTCTTGTATCATTTATGTTTACTCTTTTTTCATCCTTCAGTCTAGAGTCTCTAGAATGTCCAGACTAAAATATATAGACCATTTATTTGCTTCAATCTTCAGTCTCTCTCCTCCTCCGAACGCACACATACAGTGTTCTTTTCATCATTTTCTTACTTAACTGCAGATATCTTTCATTACACTGTGAATTTTATATCTTAAATTGCCACAGTTTCTTTATTGCTAATTTGCAGAGTTGCTTATAATGTTTGACCTCAGCCTTGGGCAATTTAATGGAAGATAGGTTCTCTTACTGTAGTGAACTCTTCTTAAATATCCTCTGATATGCCTAATTTTGAATATTCCCTGCTTCGTTTCTGTTATTTTGTACTTTCATATGGACAACATGGTACCTCTTGCTTCATGCTTTATAGATTCTCATCCCTGTTGTTATGTCTTTGTTCTTCTTGTTGCCACTACCTGTCTCAGTTAAGTCAACACCTGGCTAGGTGATTCTTGCTAAATGACATAACGGGAGATTGTGCTCCTTTATATTATTGAGTTTGAGATTAGTCACTTTTGCAGATATCACAAAGCTCCTGGCCTCTTTAAGGAGGAGGATAGAAAATATGCAATGTGGAGACTAATGTGCACCTCTAGGCTCTAGCCTTTAATAGGGTGCTAATTAAGAATCACTAAGTTTCATCGGCTCTGTTCAGAAGTTATCTTGGTGAAAATGGTTCCTTTCCCATTACCTTTGGCATCAGGCACGAACTATAGAATTGCTATGTAGCATTTATCCTAGGCTAAGATTATGCTTCCTACACATTTATTAGATTACAAAGAAAGACAGTTTCTTGTATGGATTTCTAAATAATTTTTCAGTGAAACAGAGAAATGAAAATATCTTTATGTTATGAATGAGCAAGAGTTATGTTACATACTTGATGCAGTTATGAGTGCAGCAAATTTTATGGTTTATATGTTCTTTCTGTTTTGTTGATCATGGGTGAAGCTTTCGTCAATTGGATGTAAAAATTTCCTACCTTCATGAGGAATTGAAAGAGGAAGTATGCATGGGTCCATCACTAGGATACTCAAAAGGAGCCCCTAAATATACATGGGAAAATTAAAGAGAGCTATTTACAGATTGAATCAGGCTTCTGGTTGTGGTTTAAATGGCTTCTTATTGGAAATTCAGAGCATTGGTTTCATCACTCTCAATTGGATCTCTCTATTTACTTTTTGAGTTATACAGTTTTTTTTTTTTTTTTTGTTATATGTAGATGACATTATTACCATGGGGAAGACATCACACTATCTTCAAGAAGTTATGACCTTATATGAGTCAAAGGTTCAAAATGAAGGATCTTGACACTTTATGGTATTTTCTTGGAGTGGAGGTAGATATAAAGGAAAAAGAGTCAACTCTAACTCCACACAACTACACCTTGGACTTGTTAAGTAAAGTGTAGATGGCTGACTGCAAGTCATTGGACATACATCACAAGCTCACCTTCAAGACGGGGATTTATATCATGACACCGCTAGGTATTGGATCTTAGTAAGTTTTCTTTACTTACCAGATCAGGTATTGTTTAAGTTAATTAAGTGGCTAGTTTATGCATGAACTACAGACCAGACACATCGATGCAATTAAAAGAATTCTTGGCTATTGTTAGGATTGACTCTTGTATACCTGAACTCGATCTGAAATGACAAACATGGCATTTTTGCTGACACAGATGCAACCAAAGAAGGTCAGTTTGGGTTGTGTTTTTATTGGAGTCAATAGAATACAAAAAGTAGTGGCTAAGACTTGATGCAGAATACAGCTCCATTGGCAGCTGCAACTATTGAAGTGACTTGGATCAAAGTTAACAAAATTATCCTAATCCATCCCAGCCAAACCAAAGATATTGAGATTGGTCAACATTTTATCAGACAAAAAGTTGAAGACAGAGAAATTGTCTCATTATAAATTTATATGCTTAGAGAGAACCACATTGGTGTTTTGTTTACTAAAGGTCTAATGAAGAATTCACACTTGGTTTTTAAAGGCAAGTTCACTGTGGTTTTTAAAAACTATACAAGTTAAGAGAGGGATCATTTGGAGAATACAGCTCCATTGGCAGCTGCAACTATTGAAGGGACTTGCATCAAAGTTCAAAAATTATCCGAATAAATCCCAGCCGAACCAAAGATATTGAGATTGGTCACATTTTATCAGACAACAAGTTGAAGACTAAGAAATTGTCTTATTATATGCATAGAGAGAACCTCATTACTGTTTTGTTTACTAAAGGTCTAATGAAGCATAGGCCTTGGTTTTTAAAGGCAAATTCTTCGTGGTTTCTAAAAACCATACAAGTTTGAGGGAGGGATAATCGGATAATAGGATGGCAGACATTAGATTGGGTCTGCATTTATATCTGATTCGGATTCTAGGTCCAAAAATCATCTACTACATGTGATGTATTTTTGTATGTATTATTGCTTATTAAGGACATAATCATCCTTTGTAAAACTTGTTATAATGCAATGCAATTAAGTGACTAGCATTTTAAGAAAGACCTTAGGTGCAGCATATATGTGTGTGTGTGTGTATGAGAGTTTGATTTTTTATTTTTTTTTTTTTGGTTGTAAATAACATTTTATTTGAAGGTTACTTTAGCCCATCCCTAAAATTTTAGATTTAAATAAAATAAGTTTTAAGTTTAAAACATTTACATGGTAGGGGGTATAATAATCTTTTGAAAAGGATGACTGGGCTGATCTTCCTTTTTAAAGGACAAAAAGTGGATGATAGAGGGTCGTCATCTTTTAAAAAGGACTACTAGGCTGCACTTCCTTCTCAAAGGACACCTCCCTCAAAAAGGCTGGTCATCCTTTTTTCTTAAAGAACAAAAGAAGAGAGGGGGTTGTTCTTTCTCAAAGGACGAAAAGGAGAGAGAATCTTGAAAAAGACCAAGGAAGGAGAGGGGAAGAAGATGGGAGGTAAAAAGACAAGGAAAAAGGAGAGAGATAGAGAACAAAAAGAGCAAGGAAAAGAAGATAGAATGGAACTATTTTTTGGATGTGGAGGAAGGGGCGGGTGAGGTCAGCAGCACCCCAATCACATTGACTGAGTCGGGTCTTGTGTTGACAGCACCGAATTGGTGCATCTTTGTGAACAGTGTCGCAGTCCTAAGTTATGGTTTTGTGGCTTTTTGCTGCGTCCATCTTTCTCCCTCTCTTTCTTTTATGTTCAAACAAATTTGGTTCTTTATTACTGCGTCCAGATTTTTAATATGTACTAAAGGCCAAAGCCTTTAGTTCTTTATTACATGGCCCTCATGGCCTACCAAACCATGCCTTAACAAATACAGGCATGAGACAGTTATTACCTTGCGAGAAGGCCACTAGTTGAGAATTGGATGCTGCATGGCTAAGAAGCTATGTCACAGTGGTACGCCACTTTTGGTGGAGTACCCGTACCGGTGTGGTGGTAAGGCCCGGGACGTTTGGATCTGGTTTCGGGTCGGAACCGGATCCAAACTATATTATAACTAAAAAGAAAAAAGAAAATGACTTGATCTTTTATTTTTTTTTTTGTTTTTTTTGACTTGCATAATTATTAACATAAGAAGCCTCATTAACCAAGATGAAGCCTTGATAATTTATTCATTAGCAGCCTCTTTTTGTTGGCATTTTCATTGTTTGAAGCAGTGTTGTACGTATCGTACCGTTTAGGAAATACGATACGATACACCCCCCGTATCGTAAATAGGGGCGTATCGTACTTTTATTGTATAATACATACGATACAGGGCTCCGTATCGTACAATACGGTGCGATACGCCCCATATCGTACGATACAGACTGATTTCAAAAAAGGGGGCTGGAATCCTCCTTTTTCGATTTTTCTTATAACAACCCTGCCCTTCTTCATTTTTAACCTAGAGATGGTGCCGCCGTGGAGGGAAATCATCGATTTCCATCATTAAATCTTCAATTTTCAATGTAAAATCATCGATTAGACCATGAATTTGTGTGTCGGTGGCTGATTCCTGTTGGGAGGAAAGGGGTTTTTTTAAATCGTGAAGATGAAGAAGAAGATGGAGATGAGGATGAGAATGAATGTGATGAAGATTATGAATGAGAGTCGAGAGTGCTTTCATTTTATATATATTGACTTTGAACATTTTCATAATTTCATTATCATCTTGTGATATAATACGTAACACTTAAAACTTGTTTTTTGATGTGGTATCTCATAGACTTATGGACCTTATGACTTATGAATCTATGTGTTTTTATGAAGAACATATTATTCTTGATTTTACTGATTTTTTTATGAATTTATTGAATTTTTTTTCCTATTTTTTCTGATTTATAAAAAAAAACGATACGTTACGATATTTTACGATACAACGTATCTTAAAGCCAGACCGATACGGCTTACGATACGCTTTTTGCAACATTGGTTTGAAGCTTTTTATCAAAATGAAAATGAACATTTTTGTCATGACTTGTGAGAAGATTATCTATGGATTCATTTTTTGAATTAATTATATATAATAGTCGCCGTACCCATACCAAGATTTACGAAAACGCCGTACCAGTACTCGTACCCCCGCACCCGTACCATGTTGTTTCGAAAACTCCATACCCGCACCCGTACCACCTTTACATCCAAACATGATTTTGCTTTTTCCTTTCCTTTCCCTCCTCTTTATTGGTTATCCAAACACATGAAAGCCTATCCTTTCCATTCCCTTCCCTCCCTTTCCCACCAACCAAGTAGGGTGTAACCAATGTTTCGTCTCTCTTGATGCTCCTGATTTTAATCACCCTAATGGGTACTTGAGCCTCCTAAGGAGCTGCTTGTTGATCTTAGGGAGGTTATTCATGTTATGACTTAAGTTTGGATACATGAAATATAACGGGTACATGGAAAAGGTCGACTACTTGCATCGGTACGTGGGGACATCGATGCAGGTAAGTTGTGCCTATCATTTATGGTTTGGATTGGGTTTCGGTTCAATTCACAAATCTTATGTTTTAAGACTTGAAAAGATAAGACTAGGGCCATCAACGAGGATCGGGTCTGACTGAAGTGTTAACCTTTAGAATGAAAATAAAAGGGTGTTGCCCTTAGTCGTGCTGCCCTGCTCCTCCCCTTTTGTGATGCTCCTCCCTTGTACTGGCAACAAACCATTGACAGATGATGGTTAGTGATAGTGATGAAGCCACCATCACAAAATTGTGTGAACCGATTAAGGGTTTAGAAAAGAAGACGTTTTGTATAGTGCCTCTTCTTTGAGGGTATAGAGAGAGAGAGGGGGGGAGAGAGAGATTTTAGGAGGGAAAAAGAGGAGAGAGAAGCTACCTATGGTTGAAGCTGGGAGAGAAACTGCAGTTGACCAGAATGCCGAACATTTCTCTCCCTCCCTCCCTTTCTAATCTTATATTCTTTTATGTTTTAACGGTTGTGGAAGGCTAGAGAGGTGGAAAGCATTTTGAGTCTTTGGCCCCTTTTAATTTATTTATTAACTTTTTTCAAAAGACTATGTCAAAGAGAGCCTTTTTGCACACTTTTGTCAATGCAAAATGGTGAGTCTGAGTTGTTAGTAATTGCAATCTGACATATTAAAAAATGATGTAATAGTTGTTTTTCTTCCTTGTTATTATACATAAATATTTTTCATGGTATCCATATTTTTTGATCATATAAAATCTACTTTGTGCCACGTACCCACATTTTAAAAATTTATTGTGCACCTGCACTTGTACTGGCAGCCATGTGACTTAGAATGCAGAATGTTCTTGAAATGTAGGGAACTAGCTTGTAGGTGGCTTTGTTAATTATTAGAATGTCAAACCCAAACCAAGATTGAACAGAAAATGCAACTCTTAAGATGAAATCTCCATTAGTCTTCAAGCTTCTCCTTGGCAGCAGCAGCAACCAACATAACACAGTCAAGAGAAGAACCGTACAGTTGCTAAGGGCTGAAACCTTAACTTAAGATACAGAAAAATAGATAAAGTACCTAATTGCCCTCACTTACAAGGGGTAAAATAGTAAAACAGATTAAAACCATTATAATAAAGTAGACAAGAATAGACCTTGACTATGAAGAAACAATTTGACTCTAGAATTTTAATACTCCCCTCAAACTTGGCATAATTGAATCACATACTGCCAAGTTTGCTAACAAATTTTCTAAACTTCAATGGTGGCAAACTCTTTGTAAACATGTCAGCAACCTGGTCTTGGTTCTTGTGTGCTCAAGAGAAATCAATCCTTCTTCATATGCTCTTCTTGTAAAGTGGCAATCAATCTCAATGTGCTTAGTTCTTTCATGAATTATGGATTTTTGGCAATATGAATTGCACCCATGTTGTCACAAATCAGTTTAGTCTTACCGACCATACGAATTTCAATCTCATTTAGCAACGATCTTATCCATATTATTTCAGCTATAGTTTGGACCATTAACCCTATATTCAGCCTCAGTCGTAGATAAAATTACTCTTCGTTGTTTCTCGCTCTTCCAAGAGATTATAGACATGCCAAAAAAGATGCAAAATCCTGTTGTAGATAACCGATCACTTATGGATCCACCAAAATCGGCGTCACAAAAGGCTACAAGTTCTTCAGAATTTGAAGAAGAAAAGAACATTCCATAGTCCATTGTACCTCTCACATACCTTATAATTCTTAGTACAACAGCAAGATGGATTGATGTAGGAAGACTCGTGAATTGACTTACTACATGGACTACATATGTTATATCAGGTCTAGAAAGGGTTAGATAAATCAAGCTTCCACAAGTTGTCTGAAAATTGTAGGATCTTCTATTCCTTTCCTTCAAAAAATCTTAGCTTGCCATTTGCTTCCATATGAGTATCCACTCTTTTATTATCATCATGTAGTCTAGCTTTGGCCACAAGATCTGTTGCATATTTGTGTTGGGATAGTCTGATAGAAACAGTTCTCTTCTTGAGTAAGCAACTTCTAAACCCAAGACATACTTTAAGAAACCAAGATCTTTCAACTCAAATGTTTGTGCAAGTCTTTTCTTTGTTTCATCAATAATTCTATGATCATCTCTAATGATAATCATAGCAATAAACATTTGCCTTTTTCTGAAGATGATACAAACAATGCAGGGTCATGAGGGCTTTGCTTAAATCCAATTTTTTGACAGTTGTGCTAAACTTTTCAAACCATGCTCGTGGGGCCTGTTTAGCCCATAAAGGGCCATCTTTAATTTGCATACTTTGGCTTCTGAATCTTCAACACCTGGTGGAAGCTGTATATAAACTTCTTCTTCTATATCTCCATTAAAAAATGCATTCTTTACATCTAGTTGCCACAAATTCCAATGTTTTGCTGATGCAACTGCTAGAAGAGTTCTGATGGTAGTCATATGTGCCACTGGTGCAAAAGTCTCTGAGTAATCTATTCCAAATTGATGATTGTAACCTTTTGTGACTAATCTTGCCTTGTAATGCTCAATTGATTCATCTGCTTTGGTCTTGATTTTGAATACCTATTGCAACCCACGACATTCTTCGCTAGAGGAAATTTCACCACATCCTATGCCTTCATTCGTTCTAAAGCTTTCAACTCTTCTGCGATAGCTAGTTTCCATTCTTCCTTGGAGACTGCTTCCTCATAGGACTTAGGCTTATTATAAGAATGAATCAAAGCAAGAAAAGCATGATGCTTAGGTGAAAAGGAATCATAGGACACAAAACAAGGAGGAATGGAGATTGTAGAACTACGACGTAACTGGGAGAGTGAAGGTGACAAGGAGGAGGATGATGTAGTGAGATGTTCTCCTGAAATTGGAGGTTCAGGACCAGTAGATGAAGTCAGATTGGAATTGGCCCCTTCAAGTTCTTCCAATGGCTCACACTGCTCAAGAAATGGCACATGTATAACTGTTTTTCCTCTCCTTTGATATACTTGACTATTATTCTTTTCTCTTTCTACGTCATTATGATTATTCTCACTTAAATCCTCTAGCTGGCCTCCCTTTTCATCACAATTCTTTCTTGAAGGATATATCATTGAGAATGATAGATCTACATTTCTACATTCTCCTTTCTATTTTTCTTATACAAAGTATGGTTTTTTATCATGAAATACTACATGTCTTGAAACCATCATTTTCTTTCCAATTGCATCATAACATTTGTAGCCTTCTTATTTTCTGCTATACCCAAAAAAACAACATTTTGCCGCTCTAGGTGACAATTTGTCTCTCAATTGTTTTGGTATAAGTACAAAACATGTGCAACCAAAGACTTTTAACATGTCATGGTTTGGCTTCTGCCCTACAACTTTTCATATGGAGATATTCCATTCAACACCCCTGATGGCATTCAGTTTGTATTTGATATACTGCCATACACGCAGCCAATAAACTTTTGGAACATTAGTATCACAGAGAAGACAAGTATATGTCTATTCTTTCTTTCAGCCACTCCATTTTGTTCAAGAGTGTAGGCACAAAATTTCTGATGTAATATACCTTTCATTTGCAAATTACTTTCAAACAATTGATTAACATACTCTCCCCCTGAATCTGAGTGCAAAGTTTTGATTTTAGCTGCAAACTGCGTTTCCACCATAACACAAAATTTCTCGAAGATGTCAAAAAGTTCATTTCTATTTTTCATAAAATAGATCCAAGTAAACCTGGTACAACCATCTGTGAAAGTTACAAAATATGTTGATCCCTTCTTTCACAAAATGGGAGATGAACCCCATACATCTGAATGAACTAAATCAATAGGTTTTTCTGACTCGATTTCTCTATGACAAAATGGCAAAGCGTGAATCTTTGCTAGCCTCCAACTCTCACAATTCTTTACATCATCATATATTATAAATTTTGAATCATCAAAAAGTTCCAAAATGTGTTTCAATCTAGAATTTAGTTAAAAATAACAATTATATTTTATTAGTTTCTTTTTTGGCAAAATGCAAAGTGACAACAATACATTGAAACATATGAGAAAGTTTGCTACTGTACGAAAGGTCTTCTTTTGCTTGTGATAGTGGCAGTCCATGACCATAGGGGAAACTCTAAAGCAAGGTACTGAACAGAAAGTGTAGTGCTGCTGACATCCAGAATGTTTAACCTATCAAATTGAAGTTTCTTCGTAACCATCAGGTACAAGCCACAGAAGTTTATCTGATGCAGCAGGAACAATGGCCTTGCCTTCCCAGAATAGGCTGCAGCAGCATGAGTAGAAGAGTGGAAGGAACTTGCCCAGAAAACCAGTGAAAAATTCAATGGGCAAGGACCTGGTCATGCATGTGGGTGCTGCTTTTGGGACTGTACCTGGGATTAAACCCATCTAATCTAATTGTTAATTGATTATACTTCAGTGCCTACTCATGTTATGTTAGTCCCTGGTATCAAACTGTTCCTTGGAAATATGCCCAATTTACTTCATTATGTTATGGTCTTTAGATATGTGCTTCAGCATTTTCTTTCATGCATGTTTTGTTCTTACCTTTTGATGCTCCTTTTGCAGTTATAAGTATATATCTTATTTATTCTTTTCTGTCTTTATTTCTTTTTCCAGGCATGTCGACTCTTTGTTCCTTCCGGTAGTGCAGAAAAATCATCTTCTGCGCCTGGAAGAGCACTCGAGTTAAAGATGTCTAGTTCAGGTAATGTTTTATTTTGTTTGTCGTGCAAAGTTCATAGTTATTTAAGTAAATACTTGGATTGCAGTCCAAATTTGAGGTCTCTACCTTTCCATCTGGTTTACTTCATCAATCTTTCTATATTACATTCCCAAGTGCTAAAGATTATATTTCAACAATGCTAGGGCGGCTAATTGTTCCTCCTTTGGCTCATTGGCGCAATGAACAAATTGTATATGACACGGTAAAGCTCCCATAAGCTTTGTTTTTTTTTTTTTTTTTTTCTTTCTAAATTATATTTTGGATCATTGCAAGTTACAGACCTAGGGTTCTCTTCCCTTTATGGACCTTAGAAGACATAGATATTCTCTCGGTGGTTTCTTGGTTAGAAATGTAGTCTATGTACACTTTCAAAAGGCTGCTTTGTTTACCCTTGAATATGCTCCAATGGTTTCTGAGGTTTGTCAGTTTTTCTCTATATTGATTTTGCATTCTTCACATAACCTGATGCAATCCCTTACTGCCAATAAGATTAGGACCTATGTTGCCGTAACCATTAATGCAGCTTAGGCAGTGTGTTGTGTTTATACTTCAGAGCCTAGGCAGGAACCAAGCAGGATTATGTGCATCAACCCCCTTTGTTCTCCTCTCTTTTCAACAATAAGGGAAAAAAGAAAAGGAAAAGAGAGGTATGTTGTTAAGGCCTCACCTAGGCGTGGACTAAGCATGAGTCGACGCCCGTCGCCTAAGTCCACCACTTAGGCAATGGGATATGCATTGGCGCCTAGGTTGGCGCTTAAGCTCGCCTAGGCTGGCCTAGGCTCCAACATGCCTAGTTCATGTGAAAGTGAAAAGTCATATTCCCATTTAATTAAAGTTTCTTAAGTGAGTATATATTGTTATGTTCTTTATGTCGTATTGATTACATATTTTTATGTATTTGTATACTGATTATGTTGTTATATGTATACTCTGTGTGTATGTACTGTTAGTCACTTAGTCTGTTATATACTATTGGGATGCGTCATACATGTTATATGTATACATTAGTATGGTTATGTCTTTCTTTAAGTACAAATGGATTAAAGCCTTCTTGCGGATTTGCGTTCTTTCTTTGGAGATTAGATCTTGTTTTTTTTTTCTCTTGTATTAGATTGCATTTAATGAGTAATGTTAAAGTTAAACTTTTTCTATTGATTTTGCATATGAAGTAATAATTAAATTTTGATTGTTTAAGTTGATTATGCTTGTTATATTACTACTCTCCATATTTCAAATATTAGTAATAGTTAATTCAAATAACTTGACAGATTAACATAACTAAAAAAAAGGTCGCCTTTTTTGCCTAGGCCTGCCTAGGCACTAGGTGCTGCCTGGCGCCTATGCACTGCCTGGTCGCCTTGAAAACATAGAAAGAGAGAGAGAGAAGCCAATAAAGTGCAATGTTTATTATAAAATTAACAAAATTGAAACTTCTCAATAAGAAAACCTGGTGACTGTCAACTATAACCACGATGCAACTAAAATTCACGTTAAACATTTCATAACATGATAATAGGAAATTAAGAGTTTAAAGGATGAAAGCGAATGAAGTTGAATGGTTAAAGTTTAAAGGTCCTAGCATAAAATCACAAGGTTAAAAAGACTAACATCATTTCCTTTCAATGCTATAGAGAATGCAAATTCTAATTTCCCAAGTGCCAACTGCTTTGCGAGGTCTCTAATTTTAATTTCTAAAACCTAAAGGCCTGAACTAAGTCTCAGAAACAAAGAAACATAATTTTTCAACGGACCCCTGGTTTCCATCTTGATGCTGCTTGCCGTAAAACTATCTTCTGTTAGAATTCTAATAAATGAAGAAAAGTATTAGAAAGATCCGCACACACATAACAAAACAGAATGCAAACCTAAAACAGCATGTAGATATTCAAAGTATAATAGTATATGGACTATAAATGTAGCCATGAACCTAAGCAGAGATACATATACTAAGAATGAGAAAAAGAAGCAGAAGAATATAAGTTGGTTAAGTAAATAAACAGGAGAAGAACAAATAATAGGCTAAGTAACATGGGTACGGCTAGGAGGGCCCCGTACCCTACCGGTACGGGTACGGGGTTGGGTACAGCGGAAAATTATAAAAAATCTAAAAAATTCAGAAAAAATCTAAAAAAAATCCACAAAATCAGAAAAAACTAGTAAAAATCAGAAAAATTCAAGAAAAATGTATTTAAAGGAACACCCTTAGCATTTTGTTATTGTTTGAAATTTTTTGATATATATATATATATATGTCTGTGTGTACGGCGTATCCCCGTACCCACGTTTTTTGAAAATGGTCCGTACCCGTACCAATACCGGTACCCGTACCCGCACCCGTACCCGTACCTATGTGACATAGATAATAGGTTCTTAGAGAAAAGAAAAAAAAGTCTATTGAGCACCTAGGCAATAGCCTGAGCATCTTCATGTGCAGGTTGCTGGGGTCTAGGCATGCCTTTGACAAGAAAGATTAAAATAATAATGTTTATACTGCAGGATTCATGTCTTGACCTGTTGGAGTGACACATTTGTCTTGTTTTTTGGAAATCTTTTATTCTTTGGTCACTGATTTTGTGCATTAATGTGGATTTGAAGATTGGTTGCTATACATTTCTGTAGAATCCTGGATATATGTTTGTTAAAATGACTTATTTGGTACCCCAGATTTGCTTTTCTTTTGAAATTTTTGTTCTTGTATATGCATTCCAATAAACATGTCCATGCACCAACTATATGATGCTTTGCATATTGCAGGAAGGGGGAATCACTTGCGTTTTTGATGGCTCACAAGTAGTAAAACGTTCAGGTACACAGATTTACAAAAATTGGTCGTGAAAATAGAGTTATCCTGGTGTGTTAGAATTGACTTTGGAACATGAGAACAGATGTTTAGTATGTGTTTAGTTACTTGACTCGAAAGTTTCTTCAGTTCTGTCCTATTGAAATTTTTTATGTGTTCTGTGATGTTACATTACATAGCTGTTTATGCTTCTGTTGAAATCAATTTTCACATGCACCATTCTGGGTGTAGCAGCTCAATGGCCACATCCATGTGATATAGCTTCTCACATCTTTTAGGAACTTGTTCTTGAACTTCTTTGATTTCCATGCCCATGCAGCAGCCCAATTACAAAATGTTCATGTGCCACAGCTTGTGACATGTTTAGGGACTTGTCTTGAGTTTCTTCTTGACTTGCTTGATATCCTATTTTGTCCTTTTCTTGGTTGGTGAAGCCTGGCTTATGGCTTTCTTTTGTCATAGTCTGGTATTCCTCAATACATTTGCTATAAATGAAACTTTAGTTGACGTGCATAGGAGTACCTGTGTACACACTCAACGGTAAGTATTCTTTATAAGCATGGAGCAATATAAAGACACAATTCACTTGGATCCTTACAAATGATAATTGTTGTATCCAGTTTGAAAGTCAAGCAAACATATAGTACCTATGCACTGGAGCACTTTAAGACTAAAGCCCTGTTTGGATGACACCTCCAAAGTCCAAACATTGTTTTGGAGGCAAAACGACATTTTGCCTCTGAAACACTGTTTGAGGCATGTTTGGATACCACTGAAAAGGAGTTTGTGAAACCCAGTTTCCAGAAATGTCGTTTTGGCTACTGTTTCCATGTCCTTCCTGGGAGTTCATCGAAATTGGGGATGGTCAAGTGCTGCCATGTCCAAGGAGGAAGCAATATTGAAGTGATTGCTGTCGGTATTAATTGCTTGTTAGCCTGGCACTAATGGTGATTAAAAAAAGCTAAGTGGAAATTTGTTCTAGTGTTCCTTTTCTTTGGGGGCTCTCCAAGCTTGTTGTATTAAAGGCTCTGCTCACTGCATTGCGAAAAAAAGCAATAGAAATGGGGGAGGAAGAAAGAAGAGCCAGGCAGAGGACAGACTCTTGAATTTCAATTATTTTCTTCATGGATCGTTCTTAAAAAATGTGTGCACATATTATTTATATGCATATATGAAGGGAAAAGGTACTCCTTGCACATCATTCACGTTTCTGTTCTTTTGTTTTTTGGTGCCCTTTACTATTGGGGCTCAGTTTTATGTAGTGGCTGGGTATTAATTTAGTTATTTCATTTCATCTCTCTTTCTCTCAAGTAATCAACCGTAGCCTACAGGTATAGTGATTCACATGTTATCGTCTTTCCTTTCCTCTTTTTTAAATTCCCTCTTTGTCAATGGTGCACATTTATTCCTTGTGATGCGATGAAGAAAGAGATACAATGGGAGGGATCAATCATTGGTGTAGAAAACAAATTGAATTATGCTTTTGGATCTGATTACATATCTTAGATTATATCTGTTTTTAACTTTTAAATACTTGTGTGGAATTAAATCCAAGTTGAAAATAGAAATGTAATTCTGATTTTCTACTTGGTATCCTATTTAGAGTTTATGGATCATGGATGACCGCAAGGTAGTATGTAATGCTTAAAGCTTGAATATTAGTTTAGCTATAATTCGCAGGGATAATGATTAAGAACACTAATAAAGGATAAAAATCAACAGGGTAATAAAAAAAACTTGTGACATAACCATCATCTGGTGTTAAGTTGACGGTAGTTTTTACATGTACCTTCAGAACTTTACTTTTGCCATCCAAACAAAGACCAGGTTTCAAAAAATGAAAGTTTCTGTCTTGTCACCCAAACATAGAAACCAGGTTCCAGACAGACAGAACTTAAAAAAACATGGTTTTTTATGGGTTTCATCCAAATGCTACCTCAACATTTTTTCACTGTTATTGTCTTGGACTAATGACCTGTTCACATTTTTGGTTTTACTTTTTTGGGGTAATGATATGTTCCTTCTTTTCCAACTGTTCAGGTAACATGCTAACAAGAAGCCGAAAGCCGCAAAGATTATAGGTCGTCTTCTTGGACATTGTGATTTTGGAGTTGCGTTCTTGTTGAATTGTAAATATTGGTTTCCATATGGAGTTTTTGGATATGCTATTTATCCTTTCTTGGCTTGATCTAGATCTTGTATTTTTGTTCTTTCCTAACGTGTCTATCTTTAGTTCATAAACATAAAGAGTTTCAAGGAATTAGTTATGGCTGCTGCTTACTTGATAAAAAAATTACTTCTTTTAGCTTCAAAAAATTTGTACTTGCACCAGACACTTGTTGGGCACTTTGGTCTAAGTAAATTGCTGATGTCTTACCCATGTTGCCCATACGGGTCATACGACACAAGCTAGTTCAAAAGCTGGGGTAAAATGTGTAAAAATGTAATAAGCTGTGGGCAAGGAAATTGCAGAATTTTACACTTAGGATACATGGATGGTAAATGTCACACCTTGACCTTTATAACATTTTTTTTTATATATAATATGTCGATGTGCGACGGCACAACAACTAAATTGAGTTATGCAAATCAAAGTGATAGTGGGACAAATATTCCATTATGTATTAAATTAGTTCATACAAAATGACCTCACATTTGTCAACGACACGTAACAAAAATGTTTTCAGAACCAAAACATCAATGACTAAATAAAAACAATACATCATTTTGACAAAAACAGACCCGAAATCTCACAAGCAGAATGTGAACAGTCATATGATCAACCTTGTTTCATGTCTATCAAAACTTGAAATAGATAAACAGTAGAGTAGGTTGAGTTTTTGTAGTTTGACATCAAATCAGATAAATCTTTAGCCCTTTAAAGAAAGAGCTCAAATCTGAAGTCTAACATATAAAAAAGCATGATCACTATAATAACAATAATATGCTTATGCAATCATATAACTTGTTATGAGAGTCCATCATATACTCCACAATAGGTAGGGACCGTTTAATAGCTACACACATTTGTTCGTCATATTTAGTTCATGTACATTCACTTCATTTACATTCGTTCACTTACATTTATTTTATTTATATTTGATTCAGTGATTTGATTGTTTATGTGGGTGCAAAATACAAGCGCGTGCACACCACATGCGACCTATAGTCGGGAGACAACCTTCATGGTGGCTTAAAACAATACGGATCTATTTATGCTGCAGCGGTAGAGTAATCATTTGTGAATTCTAAGTAGAGTTGCCCAGCCTTCTCTAGGATACCGAGGTTGGAAAGGCAAGAGCCCAATGCTCTAAGTACATTACACAATGATATCCTGGGGTTTCATTGCTTGTGCTTCGAGCTGGCGAGACCAATAGGAAGGGCGAGATGTAGCTCAAACATATTGCCATAACCCATTAGTAACCAATCAATCATTTTTTCTTACATTATCATTATAAAAGCATATTCACAATAAGATCAGCTAGCACACAAGTTTGGTTCACTTTACGAGTGCATCTATACCTTAAATCACCTCCATAAGAGGGTTACACATTCAATCAATACTCTTAGTTAGCCATTTTACTTTATTGGTACTTCTATCCATTAAGTTTATTCAATCGAATCACTGTCCAATGGCAATGCAAACGAAAATATCATAACATTTACAATAGTCAAGTTATAACAATCACTTCACACGACAACTTAGCCGAACAACGGAGAATAATATCGATCTATGATTGGCTCTTGGCTGTTCTATGCAAATATCATGCTAGGATGCTCACTAATGCACAATCGAGATCGAAGAGATACTTGACTCGATACTCGCCTAATTTGTCCTAAACAATTATAATTCCTAACGTGCATATGTCATCATGTAATAATTTTTAAAAACAGTCAGTCAATCTCATACATGCATTAATACAACATTAAACATATTATACCACACATCATTCAAACATAATACAATCATAGGATCAAACAATCCTAAAAAATATACACTCCATATTTGGCTCTAGACCAAGATTTGACTGGAATGTCGCCATACATGAGAGAGAGCGAGAGTGAAACACGGTAAGGGCAATAGAAAGCTAACGGGAGAGAAAGTAGAGGGCAAGGAAGAATACATAGAGAGAGTGAGAGTGAGACACGGTGAAGGCGAGAGAAAGTTGGTGGGAGAGAGAGCAAAGGGCAAGGGACAATGCAGAGAGAGCGAGATTGAGACACAGTAAGGGCGAGAGAAAGCTGGCTGGAAACAAAGCAGAGGGCGAGGGAGAATCAGAGAAATAGTGAGGGTGAGACATAGTGAGGGCGAAAGAAAGCTGATGGGAGAGAGAGCAAAGAACGATGTGGGAAAATAGAGATGGGATAGAGGGGGAGAATGAGAGAGCAGACATAATAGACAGAGGGAGATCGGGAGGGGGGATGACTTACCTCAACGTCACCACCTCCACCTCTCCTACCGTTGCTTCTTCACCTTCCTCAGCTCCTTCTTCCACCTCTTGTTCCTCTACGCCAAGCTTTGAACAACGAGAGAGACCAAGCGAGAGTCACCAGCATCAGGCCTCTCTCTTCATGCGAGTGGCATTTTGGGTCTGGATCTAGACCCAGATCCAAATGCCTGACAACTACAACGTTGAACATTACATCCTACCACCCATAAATAAAATTTCATCCTTGAAATTTAAGATCATACTTAATGTGAGAACATGGGTGGATACTTCTTTCGCATATCAGTCTCGCGCTCTCATGTGTTCTCCTTCAACCCATGGTGTTGCAATTTTACTTTTACTAGAAGAATTTTATTAGTGCGAAGTACTTGCTCCATTTGATCCATGATTCTAATAAAGGCTTTTCTTCTATCATCAAATCATTTTGCACATGAATACCTTAAAACATGGATCTCGATCTGCAATAATTGACTTTGGTACCCCATATAGTCTCACTATCTCGTCAATAATAACTCTACAAGACTTTCCATTGACTGACTGATTCTAGCAAGCAGAAAATGAGGTAACTTCGTAAGTCGATCAGCAATAACCCATATGACATCATGTTGTCTCCTGGTGCAAGGCAAACCTACCATGAAATATATCATAATGTCTTTCTATTTCCACACTGGGAATATCTATCCTCTGCAGCAAACCTCTTAACCGTTGATGTTATGTTTTGACATGCTGACAAACTGAGTATTTTGCAACATATTCTATAATTTCACACTTCATTGCATACCACCAATAATTTCATTTCATATGCTGAAACATGTTTATACTACTTGAATGTGTGGAAAATTTGGATTTATGAGCTTCATCAAACAACTTACGCTTTATCCCTTCATCTTTATGGGCCCACAATTTTGTTGAAACCACAAAAGGCCATACTCATTGTAACGCTCGTTTTGTTTTTGGGCAGGTCGGGTCGGATCGGGACCCAGACCCAAACCCGAACCCTTTGGCGTGATGGAGCTCGACGCGAGGGCTTTTCTCCCTTGTTTCCCCTTTTCGTCCCCCTCTTCTTCCTCTTCGATTCTTACTCTGCTACGAACGCAGCACATGGAAGGAGGCAGAAGAGATAGCAACAGTGGTAGAGGTGGAGGGTGATAGTGGTGGTGGCACGTCGGTAAGCCCGCCTGTTTCTTCTCTCTTCTTTCTTCTCCTCCTCCCTCTCTCGCTGTTTTCCCCTTCCGACGCCTCTCCCTCAATCTCGATTCTTATCTGTCGTATGTCCCTCCTTCTCTTGTGCACCTCACTCGCATCTCTCTCTTTACAGCCTCTCTTGCTCTCTCCGACCGTCTCTCCCCTCTCTGTCTACCCTATGCTCTCTGCCCGTCTCTCCACTCCGTCTGAACTCCCTTCACCAGTTTCCCTTCTCTGTCAACATGCTCTCCTTCGCACGTTGTTTCCCCTCTCTACTCTCCCATCTCACTGTTTGCACCCCCTCTTTACCGTCAGCCTTCCCCCACTCACATCTCTCGTGCTCTCCCTTTTGCTTTCAACCTCCCTCACAACGAACTGCTTTCTTCTAATGACAGACCCCTTGTTGAACTCCCTTTGGTCAATTTTTGACTCGTTTATGGCTTTTTGGTCAATGTGCAGCTTGGGGATGATGCATCTTTTTTCCCCACATAGCAGCGGAGTGAAGGTGTTGGTGGTGGCGGCATTGAGGGATTCTAGCCGTTTGGTGGCCTTTCGAACTCGTGGGGTGGCTGCCGAGAGGATTGCAGCAGTCTAGACTCTAATATTGGGGTGAGCGAGACCTAATCACACTTAGATTATTGAATATTATCTACTAGAGCATGTATAATTATTGTTTAAGCATGCTAGAATTTAGAATTGATGATTTGAGATGCATGTTAGCGGTTTTATTTTTTGGGAAAAGTTTAGGATTATGTTGGAGAAGCGATGATTCATGTCTATATTGATCTTTCTAGCATGATGTGTTGATTTTTGAAGCAATAGGGAAGCATGGTAAAGATTGTGATGTTGTAGGGAAGATTTTGAACCGTCTTAGTGAGCACGTGACACATGCCTTTGTGAACGGGTGTATCTTGGAGTTATTTGGGGAAGGTATACGTAAGTTGGATGTGACTATGGGGTTGAAACATTGACTAAAGAAAGTTATTGAGAAAGGTGTTAGTGATGGATTGATTGATAGCATTGCGTTTTGATGTTTGGTGGCAACGTCAAGAAGTTAGGAGGAGGCCTATTGGAGGGCTTGTAGGTCGACACTACCCATCGACACCCTTTTGATGCGATGACATGTGTCTCCATGATTTTGTTTTAGATTTGTTTGGATTGATAAGTTAACTAGTAGAAATCTTATCTTTTGCTTATGTTTGCTGCTACACCGGGCACGTCCCGTCGACCTTGAGTGATCAGATTCGAAGCTCGAGGCATTTTGAAGAGTTTTCTGGATGCGTGTCAGGTATGGCAGCATCCCAGGCAAATCCCTGCCTGGGCAAATGTATGAATGTGTGTTCCTAGGATCGTGTGTTCCTAAGATCGTGTGATCCTATGATTGTGATGTGATTGATGGATTGTTTTGTGAATGAGTGTTTGTTTCTAGGATGATAACTGCATAGGACAGCTACCCTCGACCCCAATTGTGCATCAAAAAGCATCCTAGAATGATAATTGCATAGGACAGCTACGAGCCAATCACAGATCGAGACTACTCTCTGTGGTTTGGCTCAGTTTTCAAAGATGTGATTGATGTGATAATTGATGTGAATGTTGTGTTTTGTGGTATACACATTGTCACGGGCAATGATGCAAATGAATGAATTGGAAGGTAGTTGTACCCGTATTGTATGACGGCTAGCTATGACTGTTAAGGTTTTGTGTAGACCTCATGTGGAGGTAATTGGAGGTGTGAGTGCACTCGTGAAGTATACCAACCTCATGAGCTAGCTAGTCATTTTGTGAATGTGTATTTATAATGATAAGAATGAAAAAAATAAGAGATGAGAGGCCAGTGGGTTGTGGCAATGTGTTTGGAAGACGTCCCACTTTCGCCATTGGTCTTGCCTGTTCGGAGCGCAGGCGGTGCAAGGCCCCAGGGTACTCTTGTGTGATGTGCTTGGAGCGTTGGGCTCCCGCCTTCCCAACCTGGGTGTCCTAGGGAAGGCTGAGCATCTCTCCTTGGAATTCACACATCCATAGATGAGTGCTCTACCACTGCAGTGAATGAATGGATCCATACTGTTATGGGCCACCACGGGGGTTGTCTCTCGGCTATGGGCCACCCATGGTGTGCATGTGCTTGTGTTTGCACCCACAGGAACTGTCAATTCACTAAAGCTAATGAAATGATGTATATGAATGAATGTATGTGATTGAAGTGTATGTGAATGATGAATGAAATGATATGCTTAAACATGCCTTTGATTTGAAATTGTATTACTGTGGCCATTGAGTGGCCTTTACATGTCATGGCCTATGTTAGGGGCCTTCTTAGCAAATGATGTGATTATGTCCTGATACGACATGACGATAGATTGTTCTCCTAGTGGAGCCCATACCTAAAGGGTTTGGGTTTTACTGGCTTGTTGCCATACTGCGAAGGCTAAGCCTTCAGTTGTGTTCTTTTTCAAGTTTTGGCGGACCCGGGGCAGCAGGTTGATCAGATGGCTTCACTTACATCCTATTGGGGAGGTTTTAGGTCTTTGGTAGTGCAGGCGCATCATGGTTTGGTCTTTTTGATGTCTTATTTTTGTTAGGCATCAAAGTTGTGGTTTGAGGCATTTTTGTCATACATATAGAAGTGATTTTGGTATGAATTGTAATTGTTATATAAAATAAAAGTTTGCCTCACTGTTTCGAATGACATAGCTCTCTTTCCCTCTTTCTGAATTGTTGTGTGGTCACACCTCGACGCTTTAAGAAAACAAAATTGTTTGAGGGTCAAAAGGTTGGGGTGTGACACTCATCCTTATGCGAAGGAGAATCTGTCTTCTTACTTTCTTCCATGTTTTTAGCAACTTCAGGGTCTTTCTTTTGCTTCAATATAAGGTCCTCCAACAAATAGATATCGTATCAAGATAGTCATAGTTGCTTTGTTCTCATCACATAGGTGAGATTGCTATGCAATCACATCTTGCAACAGTATTCAAGAGTAATTCATCACACTACATGTCATTGCCTCTATGTGTCTGCTCAAATCATTGACCACCACATTTGTTTTTTCTAGATTAATTGATATTTTGAAATCATAATCTTTTAAATACTCAATCCATTTTCTTTGCCTCAGATTGAGATTCTTTTCAGAGAACATGTACTTCAACGACTTGTGATCCGTAAAGAGTTTGAACACTGCCCCATAGAGATAGTGTCTTCATATCTTTAGTTTGAATACTACCACTCTCAATTCTAAATCATGAGTGAGATAATGCTTCTCATAAGTCTTCAACAGTCTAGATGAATAAGCCATCACTTGACCATGTTGCATCAATGCACAACCATAGCCGATTCTCGATGCATCGGTGTATACCACAAATCTAAAATTACCAGATGGATACGTCAATATTGGTTGAGTGGTAAGCTTGTCCTTCAGAGTTTGAAAACTCTTCTCACACTCTTAATCCCAAATACACTTCACTCATTTTCTTAATAGCCTAGTCATAGGCGTAACTATTTCAAAAAGCTTGTATAAACCTGCAATAGTACTCTACCAATCCCAAGAAGCTTATAACTTTAGTTATGTTGTGTGGCGTCCTCCAACCTGTACCACGACACCTTAGCAGTGTCTACAAAAACTTCATCCTTCGATATCACATGGTGTAGGAAGTTTATTTTCTCTAGCCAAAATTCGTATTTTGAGTACTTGGCATATGACTTATGCTTACGCAAAATCCTCAACACACTCCTTATGTGATCTCTTTGTTTTGCATCGCTACCTGAATACACCCAAATATGATCCACAAATACAATAACAAATCGATCCAAGTAGTCTTGGAAAACCAAATTCATGAAGTCCATACACTACAAGAACATCGGTCAACCAAAAGACATGACCATGAATTCATAGTGCCCATATCTAGTTGAAAAGACAGTCTTAGCAACATCTTCCTCTCGTATCAAAAGCTGGTGATAGTCTGTCCTCATATCAACCTTGAAGAACACATTTGCATTCTTGAGCTGATCGAACAAGTCCCCAATTCTAAAAAGCAGATACTTATTCTTGTGCTTCTCAAGGTGATATACTGGGTTGAATGAAGCCATTATGCAAGAGTTCATGTACTTGCTTCTTCCATTCTTTTAGCTTTGTCAATGCCATGTATAAGTTCATTGTTCCATCATTCTTCTTAACAGACAACACATGTTCTCAAGGTGATATATTGGGTTGAATGAAGTCATTATCTAAGAGTTCATGTACTTGCTTCTTTCATTCTTCTAGCTCTGCTGATGCCATATAATATGGTGCCTTAGAAATGGGGGTTATCCCTAGTAATGACTTTATCTTGAATTCAACATCGTGTGTTGAAGGCAAACTCGTTAACTCTTCAGGAAACACATCGGGGTACTCACTCACAATGGCCACATCCCTTGGCTTCATCGGCTTAGTCTCACTGGTCAACACATTTCTCTTTTTCTAACAATCACTTAGCCTTTAGTGCAAACACCATTATTTTGTCGGTTCGATTGACTTTTCAAGCTTGGAATCCCATTAGCTGCATCTCATGAGTCAACAATTATATCTACTTCTTTCTACAATCTATGCCTAGAATAACATCGAACCCATTGAGACTTATGTTCACCAATTGTGCAGGCAAATGCTGCTGATGGATTTCTACGTACACATCAGGTAGATACTGCCTACACAAATCTTGAGCATGCATAGAATTGACTACTTTTAAGACATATATCATTATCTTGGCCGACACTTCGAATTAAATGGCAAATCGACTAGATATGAAAGAATGAGTCGCTTATACATCAAATAACACTTTGGCAATGTAAGAACCTTCAAGTAATGTACCTTCAATGAGATCGTGTGCATGAAGTCCTCCACTGTAGTCGCATAGACCAGCCTCAGGATTCTTCAACTCTTTTTCTCGCTTTTTTGGGCAATTTTTTATGAAGTGTCCCATCTTTGATGAAGTGTAAACATGTTATAGTCTCCCAATAACATGGCTTTTTGGGGTGCACACGTGAGCAAGTGGGACATCTAGGTAGAGCCGAAGCAGTTACTGTCCTTTGTGTAGTGTCACTACGGGTAATCCTGTTCCACTTGAATGCTCAGTCGTCTCACCTCAGGTAAGGCTTTGCCCTACCCATAAAGTATTTTGCTTGGCCTGTATCTGCCCGTTGTGCAAGTGCTGGCCTGGTTTCTTATGGTGGTCCCTTTGTGTCCTTGCTTAATCCTCCTCCATGCGTCTAGCCATGGTGACAACCTCGTCCAAATCGCAAGGTCTGCTAGACATCGCCTTGCTTCAAAGTCCATCACACAATCCATCCATAAACTTGTCGTCCCTTGCTTCATTAGTGGTGTAGAGATGTGGGCAATACACCTCTAGGTGTCAATACTTCGTAACATACTCTTCCAAGCTCATGTGATATTATTGCAACTCAAGGAACTCTTGCATTTTTTTTGTTCCTTGCATGTACTGGGGAGTAGATATTGAAAAGTGAATCTCTAAACTGCTTCCATGAGATCGGTTGTTGACTTGTGAACCGAATCTCACAGGTCAATTTCCACTACCGTTTAGCATCACCCTTCAACATGTATGAGCCATAGTGCACTTTGTATCATTCTGGCAACTTGAGAAGCTAAGAAATGCTCTCTACCTCCTCAATCCACTCCTTTACTGTGTCTAGAATGCCATCTCCAACCAAAACAGGCGGCTGCATCGATATGAACTGTTTAAATGACATCAAGGTCGCCTTCTCCTTAGGTGGTGTACTGGTGTCTTCTGTAAGAGATGCATGACTTCTTTAGTTACTGACCATCGACTGGACTAGGGAGATCAGCGTAAGCAAAGTCATCAACAATATAGTCTGTTGATCCACAAGTGGAGTCTATATTGGTGGGGTTTGGGCACCCACACCAGTCTGGGTGAATGATTGCCCATACATATTATCATCCAAGGAAGAATGCATATCTGAATGGGCCAAAATCAGCTCTCAGTGTGCCCGACCCACCTCGTTTCTTACCCCTAGGTTGGTACTCCATCTGTACAAGTAAGAACTCTCATTTTTATTATAAAGTCTATGACAAGTCTTTCAAGTCAAATTGCAAAGAAGTATCATCACAATAATGTCGACACGTCAATCCATTCTATACATATATATCATAGTGGCATACCTGGGCAACACGGCTTTACAGATAGACTTTAGCTCACAATCATATTAGAGTTTTTCTATAGCTTTGACACCAATGCTGCCACACCCTGACCCTTATAACCCCCAAAATTTTTATTTTTTTTATATAACATGTTGAGGTACAACGACACAACAATTAAAATGGAGTTATGCATATCAAAGTGATAGTGGGACAAATATTTCATTATGTACAAAAATCAATTCATACAAAATGACTTCACATTTTTCAATGACACATAACAAATATGCCTCCAAAACTAAAACGTTGATGACTAAACAAAAACAAGACATCAATGAGACAAAATGTAACATGCAAGCACGACAATAGACTCAAAATCTTTTTAGTAGGATATGAGCGGAGCCATCTGATCAACTTACTGCCCAGAGTCTACCAATACCTGAAAAGGATAAACAACATAAGACTGAGCCTTTGCAGTATGACATCAAAGCAGATAAATCCCTAACCCTCTAAGGCAAGAGTTCAAATATGGATTCAAGCATATAAAGAAATGTAATTGCTATGATAACATAATACACGCATGCAATCATATAATTTGTCATGAGAATCTCTCACATATTCCATAATATGTAGAGACTACTCAATAGTCACAATTAACACACTTATTAGTCAAATTCAATTCGTGCACATTCACTTCATTCACATTCGTTCATGTACATTTGATTTAGTGAATTGATAACTTCTATAAGTGCAAAACACAGGCACGTGCATACCAGGAGCACCCTACAATAGGGAGACAACCCTTGTGATGGCCCGAAACAATGTGGCTTTGTTCATGCTACAGCAGTAGAGTAATCATCCATGAACGTGTGAATTCTTAGGAGAGTTCCTTAGGCTTCCTTAGGACACGAACTGAGGCCAGTAGGAAAGGCGGGACATATCCCAAACATATTACCATAATCTACTAGCCTCCAATCAGTTAATTCTTTCTTAACTTATCATTATGAGAGCACATTCACAATAAGACCAGCTAGCACATGAGGTTGCTTCACTTCACGAGCACATCTATACCTCAAATCGCTTGTAGAAGAGGGTTATTCAATCAATACTCTTAGCTAGTTATCATACTTTGTGGGTACTTGTACAAGTTAAGTCTATTCAATCGAATCACTGATTAACAACAATGCAAATGAAAATATTATAACATTCACAACAATCAAGCCATAACAATCACTTCACACGCAACAACTTAGCCAAACCTGCAACGCTTTTGGTTTTGAGTAGGTCGATCTGGATCGGGTCCAGACCGGAACCCGATCTCCACGCCAAGAGAACTCGATGTTACCCACTTCTCCCTCGTTTCCCCTCTATGTCTCCTCTTCTGCTACGACCGCTTCAGAGGAGAAATCAAGAGGCTGGAGGCATGGTAGCGGTGACGTTTGGCTAGCAAAGGAAGGGCGACAACGGCAGTGGCGCTGGTAAGCCCTCTTGACCTCTCGTTGCCTCTTCCTTCTTCATCCTTCCTTCTTCCTTCCTCTCCTTCTCCCTCCTTCGCAGCACTCTCACCCCTCTGCCCACACCCTTCTCCCTCTCGCACGGCCTCACAGTTGCACAACCCTCTTCAGTCTGCCCTCTCCGTCAACTCCCTCCTTCTACCAGCACGTTCCCTCTCTCTCTCCCTCTGCACGAGCTCTCACTCCCTCACTCACGCTCCCTCTTCCTCAACCAAACATTCTCTATGCTCTCTCTACCTCGCGCCTGTCCCTTCTCCCTCGTCCAAACCCTTTGTTTCCCTCTTTTTGTTGTCCAGAGCCATTTCTCCCTTTCCATGTGTTGTCTCTCTCACCCCCATCCGCTCGTGCACTCTTACAATGCCTCTCACCCTCAGCCAAACCTCATTCTCATGGCTGACCGCCTTTTTCTAGTGGTTGACCCTTATTTTGACCTCTCTTTTGCAAAATCTTACCCTATTTATTGTTGTTGTATTGGATTGCAGTTTGGGGATGCAAATTTTCCTTATAACAGCGACTAGAAGGCATTGGTGGTGGTTGCATTGAAGGATTTTAGCCGCTTGAGGATCACTCAAACTCGTGAGGTGGCTGCGAGGAGGACTGCAACAGCTAAGACTTTGAAATTGGGTTGAGCAAGGCCTAATTGAGCTTAGATTGTTGTATATTTTCTGTTGGAACACGTATACTTATTGTTTGAGCATGTTAGAATTAAGAATTGATGATTTAGAATGCATATTAGTGATGTTACTATTTTGGAAGAATATTATGACTATGTTGAGTAAGACAAGGGCCCACATGTATGTTTATCTCTTTAGCATTATAAGTTGATGTTTGAAGCAATTGGGGAAACATGGTAGAAATTATTGTGGTGATGTGGAGAAGATTTAGAATCATGTTATAGAACTCGTTAAGTATGCTTTTGTTGAGGTGCATGCATGTTATTTGTTAGGAAATAGTATGTATGTTAGGACGACGCCTCAACTAAGGAAGCAAGAGAGAAACAGATTAGTGATTGGTTCTAGTCGAGAGCGTGAAACTTAAATCATTTGGTGACAACCTCTAGGGCTGAGAAAAGGCCTATTGGAAGGCTTTGTGGGTCGACACCCTCTTGAAGTGATGACATGTGTCTCAATGATTTTTTTTTTTTTATATTTGGATGGATTGTGAAACTAAACAAGTAGAGAATTTACCACTTGTGTATGTTTGCAGGTACATCGGGCATGTCCAGTAGACCTTGAGCGACCAGATTCGAAACTTGAGGCGTTTTGAGTGTTTTGTGGACGCACGGCAGGTATGGCGGCATCCCACGCAAATCCCTGTCTAGGGCCAATTGTTGAATGTGTGTTTTGAGGATCGTTGGATCCTATGATTGTGATGTGATTGAATGAGTGTGATGTGATTGAATGAATGTGTGCATGAGATTAAATGGTCATGTGATTAGTTTTATTTTTAAAAGTACTATGCAATTGCATTGGCATGCTAGAATTGATAACTGCTTAGGACAAATGAGGTGGGGGATTGAGTCAAGTATCTCCTCGACCCTGATTATGCATTAGAAAGCATCCTAGAATGATAACTATAAAGGACAGCTACGAGCCAATCACGGATGGAGACTACTCTCCGTGCTTTGGCTAGGTTTTGAAGGATGTGATTGATCAAAATGAATGTTGTGATGTGTAGCATATGCATTGCTATGGGCAATAATGCAATTGAATGAGATTGAAGAGTAGTTATACACGTATTGTTATGATGGCTAGCTAAGAATGTTAATGATATGTGTAGCCTTCGTGTGCAGGCAATTGGAGGTGTGGGTGCACTTGTGAAGTGAACCAACCTCATGAGCTAACCCATCATTTTGTGAATATGCAATTATAATGATAATAATGAAAGAATAAAAGATGAGAGGCAGTGGGTTGTGTCATTGTGTTTGGGAGTTGTCCCGCCTTCGCCACTGGTCTTACCTGTTTGGAGTGTAGGCTGTGCAAAGCCCCAGGGTACTGTTTGTGATGTGCATGGAGCATTGGGCTCTCGCCTTCCCAAACTGGGTATCTTAGGGAAGACTGAGTATCTCTCGTTGGAATTCACACATCCATGGACGAATGCTCTACCGCTGCAGCTGGAATGGATCCATATTGTTTCGGGCCACCACGGGGGTTGTCTCCCGGTTGTAGGCCACCCGCGGTGCGCATGTGCATGTGTTTACACCCACAGGAACTATCAATTCACTGAAGCTAATGAAAATGAAAAGAATATGAATGACATGTATGTGAATGATGTGCACGTGAATGAAATGAATGAGAATGATATGTTTATGCATGTCTTACATGTGAATTGGAATTACATTATCATGGCCATTGAGTGGCCTTTACTTGTCGTGGTCTATGTGAGGGGCCTTCTTGTCAAGTCATATGACTATGCCCTGTCACGACATGATGATGATTTGCTTTGATAATTATGATTATCTCATATGTGAGCCCTACCTAAAAGGTTTAGGGATTTACCTGGCTTGTTTCCATACTGCGAAGGCTAAGCATTTAGTTGTTTCGTTTTTCAGGTTTTGGTGGACCCAAGGCAGCAGGTTGATCAGATGACTTCACTCACATCCTATTGGAGAGGTTTTGGGTCTTTTGTAGTGCCGGCGCGTCTTGTTTTAGTTATATTGATGTTTTGTTGTTGTTAGGCATCAATTATATGGTTTGAGGCTTTTTTGTTATGCACATAAATGTGATTTTGTATGGATCGAAATTGTTTTATGAATGAGAGTTTGCCCCATGGTTTTGAATGACATAGCTCCCTCCTTTTTTAATTGTTATGTAGTCACACCTCAATGTTTTATGTTAGAAAAAAAAAATTATGTTTGAGGGTCAAAAAGGTTGGGTGTGACAAAACCACAAAAAGTAGTCTCGATCCATGATTGGCTCATTGTCCTATGCAAATATCATGCTAAGATGCTCATAATGCACAATCAGGGTCGAAGAAATACTCGACTTGATATCTCACCTAATCTGTCCTAAACAATTATAATTTCTATTATGCATATGTCATTGCGTAATAATTTTTAAAAACAATCAATCTCACAAATGCATTCAAATGACATTCAACATGTTATACCACACATCATTCAAACAGAACACAATCATAGAATCCAGTGATCCTAAAAAACACACACTCCATATTTGGCTCTAAGTAGATATTTGTCTGGAATGTCGTCATACATTTCATGCATCTCTATAAATACCCCAAAATCACCTCAAGCTTCAAATCATGTCTCTCAAGGTCTACTAGATGTGCCCGGTTCACTTGCAAAAATTCAAAGCGATAAGTTTTACCATTCATTTCTCTCTAAAATTTATTTAGGCAAGAGGTAAGACCATTGAGTTGTAGGTTATCGTTTCATAAGGGTGATGAAAGGTAGAATCAGCCCATAGAACCCTCCAATAAGTTTTTCTCATTTTTCGAGATTTTGATCGATTGGTTTAAACTCCAAAACCTCGGTTCAACCTATTAGTAATATGTTTCTCAACTTGTCTTCTTTGTTGAGGAGCAAGAACATAAAATTAATCGAATTCAAATGAAACAAACATTATTATCGCACCCTAGTATATGTCTGAACCCTAACAGTTTACACGTTTTGTCGTCTCTTCGAAACATAATTCCATATGTGACCCAACATTTCCACAAGCATTGCAAAATCCAATAACAAATAGCATGGATCAACATCCCTCCAAAACAATCTTAATTTTTTCCATGTAACAAAATCTCTATTGTACGCCCTAAATCATTCAATCTTGAACGTAACATGTACTTAGGGAGAACATTAAAAAAAAAGGCTTGATTAGGCCTCGCTCACCCCTCTAATAGAGTCCCAACAACTGTAAGCGTCCTTGGCAGCGAATCCAAACACTCGACGAAACACCAAAAGTCAAAAACTATCTGTTGTCGTCGCCACCAGCACACCTTATTTGCTGGTATGAGGGGAGAGATGTATTCCTCCAACTGCCAAATTCAAAACAGCCCTAAAGAGCGTGAGAATGAACAAGAGAGAAAGTAAGAGAGAGGTTTGATGACAGAAGTAGGCATCTGGTTGAGAGGGAGCAGGTTCGGTTGAGTAGAGAAACTGAGTTTGAGAGTGAGGGAAAAGATGAGAGGCCAATGGAGGGTTCGACTAAGGGAGAGACACACACGGGAGAGAGACAATAATAGAGAGACAAAAAAAGCGAGAATGAGGAATGGTAAAACAAAAAATAGACGAGAAGGGAAGCGTGCATGAGGAGACACGCTGAGGGCGAGAGAAAGCTGGCGGGAGGGAGAGTAGAGGGCGAGAGAGAATACAAAGAAAGCGGGAGTAAGACACAGTGAGGGCAAGAGAAAGATGGTGGGAGAAAGAGTAGAGGGCGAGGAAAAATACCGAGACAGAGCGAGAGTGAGACACAGTCAGAGCGAGAGAAAGCTGGCGGGAGAGAGAGCATAGGGGGAGAGAGAATACAGAGCGAGAGTGAGACATGGTGAGGGCGACAGAAAGCTGGCAAGAGAGAGAGGAGGGCAAGGGAGAATACAAAGAGAGAGTGAGAGTGAGACACTATGAGGGTGAGAGAAAGCTGGCGGGAAAGAGAGCAGAGGGTGAGAGAAAGCTGGCGGGAGAGGGAGAATACAAAGAGACAGTGACACAATGAAGGTGACAGAAAGCTGGCGGGAGAGAGAGCGGAGGGTGAGGGAGAATACAAAGAGAGAGTGACACAATGAAGGTGAGAGAAAGCTGGTGGGAGAGAGAGAGAGCGAAGGATGAGGGAGAATACAAAGAGAGAGTGAGACACGGTGAGGGCAAGAGAAAGCTGGCGGGAGAGAGAGCAGAGGGTGAAGGAGAACATAGAACAGAAAGGGTAAGAGTGGGGAAGAATGGAGATGAGATAGAGGGCGAGAATTTGAGAGCAGACAAAAGAGACAGAGAGAGATCAGGAGGGAGGATGGCTTACCTCAGCGTCGCAGCCCTCCACCTCTAGTGTCACTACTTCTTCACCTTCCGTAGCTCCTTCTTTTGCCTCATGCTCCTTTGCACCAAGCTCCAAACAGCGAGAGAGACCCCAGCGTCGGACCTCCCTCTTCATGAAACTGGCATTTTGGGTCCGGATCTGGACCCAAATCCAAATGCCTGATGCTTGCAAGGTCAAATGTTATAGTAAATGAGCCCTGTTGGATGTTATATGTTTGGTTTCAGTTGAATTCATACAACAAAAGGATATCTAATTTGTTGCAGCAGCAAGGAGCCATCTTGTTTTGTGTGGATATGCTATGCCACAAGTTGCGTTAATCCGAACAGTGATATCACAATTGTTTCATTATACTTTTTTTTTACATGTCTTGTACAAGCCTACTTCTCTTTGTTCGATGACGCTACTTAGAGGGCTTACTCAATCAAGGGTTTTTCTTTTGGGGCCAATAGAACAGTGAATGGTTGACATGCACCTTCAAGGCTGGCAAGTTTCAAAGGGGTGGTGATCTCAACTACTCATGCTAACGACTAACTGGAAGGACGATAGAGCAGGGAAAGGTGAGCGTGCATCTTCAATGTGAGCCAACTGCACATGGGTAGTAGTGCACTTAACTATCATGCTAACGGTGCGTGTTTGTAGTTATCCATTCTCAAACTTGAATGGTCATTGTTGGTGTGGCAAGGTGGTGAACCTCTTCTAGCACTGATCAGGAAGAGGATCCTTTGACAAAGCATATAGGGCAAGTTGTTTTCGCAAAGCCATTTAAGAAACATAATCAGCATAAGAAAAATGACTTTTGAGTCTCCTTGAGGCATATTATTTTGTTGCAGACATTCCTAGGAAGGGTGTGAAAATGTCAACATGTGGTGTCTAAAGGACTAACACTCAGGAGATGTTATTTCATCCTTAAAGGCAGGGAGGCTATGGCCATACAAAATAAATAAATCCTCTGGTCCTGCTTTGAGAGATTTTGTTGGTAAGAAGCTGATAGTATGGAGCAATATTTTCAGAATTGGTTTTTGAATCGAATCGGAAAGCCAAAAGGTTCAGTGAATTAGTGAATGGAATCAGAGATTGGTTAAAATTGTGTTTTCATTTTGAAAATCAAATAATTTTGAAAAATAAAAAATAGAGAATAAAAGAGAATAAAAAATTAATTTAAAAGCTCTTTACCATTTCAAAAAGGAAAAGATTAATACATCAACCAATAACCAAATGGAATATCATATATTAAATATTCATGCATTGAAAGCTGGAGGTTGACCTTGTAGAAATGCATGGCAAGATGGAGGATGAAGTCACCCAATGCAATCAAGCAGCACATCAAAAAACGATTTAAGGAAAGACAAAAATGCAAAAAAAAACCTTCACCGCTTGAACAAAAAGGGCAAAATGCATCTCGTAATAACTTTCTTTTTTTTTCCAGCTTACATATAAGGCCCTATTTGATGAACAATGATTTTACTGTGCATCGAGTAATTTTACCCTGAAAAAAAGTCAGGCCCTGGGGTGACTTTTTACCGTGGATTTTATTTTTGCCCATTAGAGCTTCCTCTTTTTGCTTGTCTATCTTCTTCATTCTCAGAGAGCTCAACACGACAGACGTGCTTCTTTAGATAAGATGCCATTTCTCTCTGTTACCTCTCTTTCTCTCGCCATCCCACTTCTATCTCTCTCCCTCTCCCTCTATATGTCGGACGCATGCCATGGAGCACCATCATGCCTTCTCTTTTTTCACTCATTCTCCCCCATCGTCTTTTTTTTGTGCTTTCTTTACCTATGTAACTTCTCCTCCCCTCATTGTCCATTTTTCTTCATCTATAGGCACATTCAAGAAGCTTTTTGTTTGTCAGACTGGAGGATCCTAATATTGATCGGCGCATGATAAAACTCTAACCAACTGTGACCAATCTTTGTCATCGCTTGAAATGTTCTTGCAAGGTGGTTAGAGGATCACTGATTGCCCTTTTTTTAGGGTTTTTCACCTATAGTGAAGGTAAAACCCTAGCCACTTGACCTTTTTTGTCTTTAGTTTGTTGTCAATGTTGATGCCATTTGCTTCCATTCACGCCGTTTGCATTTGTGTTCTCATGTCTTTAAGATGGAAGTGATTATTGGTTTCCATCATACAATTTATTTACATTGGTTTTTCACACAACATCTTGTTATAGATACACCAGGGCACTATGATTTTTTTTTTAACACTGCTTGTAAATCTGATTTCTCATTTTAATAAGTTGTTGTTGCTAATGAACTTGCATTCTAATGAGTGAGAATGCCAGGTTCAAGTTATTGCTTTTCATAAGACCAAGGCACTATAATATGTTTTTGTTTGGTGTTTTATGGGTATATGTGCCTAGTATATGTTATGTGAAAGATGTTCATGATTATATTTTTTTCTGAAGTCGTTCATCTCTGTCATTCTGGCTATCTGGTTTTCTCTTGTATCTTTTTACTTTTTCACATGTAGGTTCAAGTTATTGCTTCTCTCCTTTTTGCATTTGAAGCTTGTTTAATGAGCAAAGTTGAAAATGATTCTATCAAGGGCTATCCAATGTTTGGCTTGTTTGACTTACAAATCCTCGACAGCTTTTTCATTATAGTCAAGAGGGTTTCCACGGTGTACCTTTTTTGGTTTAGTAGCACTTAGCGTAACCTCAGTATTGAACTCTTCACTATCTTAGCACTTACGTTTCAAGTTGAATAACTATACTCGTTAACAAATTTCAGTTGGCAATTAAATGCAAGTTGGTTTTCCTTTTAGTATTGTAGTATGATTGTTTATGCTTCAGCTGATACTAATCAGTTTACCATAACCAGTTTGGTTATTTGTCAAATTTGAGACTTCTCTAGGTCATAATTGTCACAGCATACTATTGGCCTACATTGCCCTCTCTCTTTCTATCCCCCTCACTCTTTCTTTTCATTAACCTTCATTTTTAGTTCTTATTTTCTGCATACGTTGTCATACTGAAAATTGTAGTTGTGAAGGAATATTTTCAAATTAATACACCATGTAAGATAGTGGTCCATCAAAGGAGAATCTTATGTAGATCGAGGCACAAACGAACTACTTAGTCCAACTTCTTTTAAAGCAATAACACATTCCTAGTATGAAATCAGATGAGGATTTAAAGTAAGCCTACACAACAATTGAAAAGTGTATGATAGACCACTTCAAAAGGGAATTCACTAAGGACAACATTCAAAACATATTGAAGTAGGCGAAACCCAACTTGACAGTTATGAAGGAAATTTTGTATGAAGCAGGTTTGGGTACAACCCCATTAACAAATGCATTAATGTTGACCCCCAAATTTGGAGAGAGTACATTGAGGTATGTTATAGAGATCCTAATTTTAGGTTGTCTCAAATGTCATTATCTGTTAGTATTTGAACATATGAAAATTTTCAAAAATACTTGAATAGGAAAAAGTACAAAGGTCCAAAAGTATGGAGGTAGTATGAAGAGTTTGTTGAGGTATATGGTAATTCTCATACAACTGGCAATGAAGTAGACAAATGCAGCAGTATGTTCTTAGATGAGGACATCGAACCTTACCCAATTACACATGCATCTCAATTGACATCACTTTTCATGCAATCTGAAAATTCACATTTATTCACACAAATGCTCCATGAGGAGAATCCTCCCGTACAATCGCCAACATCTCAAACTCCTACATTTCAAGATCCAACAATTGCAACCAACAAGACTACAAGGTCTAGAAGGACCAAGTCAACTTATGATGAAGAGTACTATAACTTGCTACGCAGTATTGTTCATGATGTGAAGACCATGACAAGTGCATGCAGAGGGGTTCAATTTGTCACTTGTTGCAACATACTTCAATAGTTGGAGGAGACTGGACAAATAGATGGTGATACACACGTGAAGGTTATTGACATGATAACAGAATACAAAGCATGTTTTCAGGAGTTCCTTCTGACAACTATTGCTAGCTTCTCTATTGCCACTAATGAAGAAGAATGATCTTACATTTGTTAAGCTTTCTAAAGTGTCCTTAATTGCTTTTTGGTGTCGTGAATGTGGCTGTAAAGGCAAATGCCTTATTGGCTTGAAAAACCATTGAAAACACAATGGTAAAAATATTTACCTATGGTTTTTTTTTTTCTGTGCAACAAACACAGAATTTTTTTATGGAAAAAACTTCCAAGCCATCAAACAAGGCATGGATTTGGAAAAATCAAAATTTTTCTTTTTGTATACTTTTTCTAGAATTTCTTCCATGGAAAAGTTACCACCTAAATTTCTTCCCTGCATAGCGTGACCTCTTGTTTTAAAGGTCATAATCGGGCGATTCAATTGAATTGCCCCTGATTTAGCTCGGTGGACTTTGGGAGTCCATCAGATTGGGCATTGGATCAAACAGGCAAGGGGATGAATCGATTTGAAAAAAGCTTGAATTGGCCGATTCAGACCGACTTTAATAACGGTGGTATGGAGGACCATACCATGCAAAAAGTTGGCCATTGAAATTAAGAGATTGCGCAGTGGCAGTTTTCCTAGATAGGCAACAATTTAAATATTTACGAACACACTTGCAATGCCATGAAGATGCATCAGCATATGCACATGTTTGATCTTTGTGCATACCCTGCCTGCTGCTGTCTCATGACCTTCCTACATACTGAACTTCCAAAGAAACCATGCAAAATGAAGATAAACATTTAGAGAGTATCAGTGTTTGAAAGGGGAGGATATGGTTAATAAACGGTATGCCTCAGTCCATCTCCTCTGCACCCAAATGTGTGAGTCTTCACCATGTAGGCTAAAAATGCTCAAATTGAATGATACCAATGGTTATGTTTTTAGGAAACTTTTTTGCTTAATTGCAAATTCTTTATTCTATCCTTGTAACGGCTTATGCCTAATGGCTCTAGAGTGGCATACTAAATACATTCAAGTTAAAGTACATTAAGGTGTTTCATTCTAAACATAAGGAGACACACACATGTACATACACACACAAATATATATATATATATATATATATATATATATATATATATATATATATATATATATATATATATATATATTGTGTGTGTGGAGAAAGAGGGAGCTCTAAGTAAAAATAAATGATGATGGAAACAAGTGAAAGGTCAAGGAGAAAATTTAACGTGGCTCAACGAGTTTCACCTACATCCACGATAGCTTTCTGTCGATTGAGAAGCGTTGCACTCATTGAAGCGAAGGAATACAACTAGGACAAGGAGATGATTTACAATCAATAATTACCATATCCATCTCCTTGATTTTAGTATTGGTTGTTACATTTTGTGAAAGGAAGTTCATCTTTATATATATATATATATATATCACAAGACTGCACATTATGTCCACCGTTGTGCAACAAATCATCTTTAGCTGCAATCTTGCCTTTATCAGAACCACTAGATTCAGCAGGTGTATCTTGAATATCTTTATCAATTTCTGTTTTATAGCTAACATAGCCCCTCAAACTAGTGGTGGTTGTTGTCCACAAACCAAGTTTGTTTCAATGTTCTTCAAGTTGGAGATGGGCAAGAGGCTTGATAAACATATCTGCTATTTGCTTGAAGAAGGAACATAATGTGTGACAAGAGACCCAATTGCAACCTTGTCGTAAAAAAATGGCAATTAATATTGACATGTTTCATGTGAGAATGCGAGGTTGGAGCACAGAAATACTATCTTATAGTGTTGGTGGCAGAGAAAAATATATACCAATGTCTTGTAGCTTATAGGTAACTCATAAGAGCTTGTTGGTGGTGGAGCGATGTATCAATACTTGGCTTCAGTGTTTGACCTTGCCACCAACAACTTACTCCAAGAAATATAGAAAACCTAGTTGTTGAGCACCATGTAAGAGGACATTTGCTCCAATATGCATTTTCAATAAACTAAAAGTTCAAGACCAGACTTCTTGAACTAATCTATGAAATATATCTCAAAATCCTCTTAACTAAAGAAAAATGAAAAATAGTGGGATTTTGTATAAATTGGCTGACATGATTGTGCTATATGCAACATCCAGTCCAGTCATAGTAAACAAGTATAAAACCCACTCCCCCTACTATAAAGATAAAGAGTAGCATCAGACCATTCAATGTTTTGAGTTGTCATGGATTTGGAATTATCCACCATTGGAGTTGCACAGGTTTGGCATGCAACAAATTTGCCTTTTCAAGAAGCTCATGAGCATATTTTCCATTGATTGAGAATAATATGATTCATTATATAATTAACTTCAATCGCAAAAAAAAAAGAAAAAAGAAAAGAAGAATCCATGGTATTTCATTTCAAACTTAAAACTGACATGGAATAGAAATTGTTGCATCAATTTTGTATCGTTGTTAGTGAGAATGATGCAATCTACAAAAATTTTGTGAATTTTGCACATGAATAATGATGGATTGACAACACTAACAAAGAAGCCAATGGTAGAAAGAAAAGTCCAAAACTATCATACCAAGCTCGTGGAGCTTGTCTCAATCCATAAACAATACTAAGTTTGGACACATAATTGGGCTGATGAGAATCTTTGAATCCAATGGTAAAAAATCATTCTTCACATCAAGTTTTCTACGATCTCATTTATAATGAAGAGCAACCAATAAAATGTTTCCAACAGTAGCTGGTTTGACCATGGGAGAAAATTTTATACAAAGTCTATGCCAGGAATTTGATTAAACTTCTCCATCCCCAAGTGAGCCCTAAGTTGTTCTAAGGTTCCATCACTTTGCAAATGGTGTTTTATACACTCATTTTCTTCCCATGACATGCACAACTTTAGTGTATGAAACCAATTCCCAATTATTGTTCTCATGATCAAGAAACTTTCTTGTCTTCTTCCATCGCTTTCAACCATCTTGGATGCTTAATGATTTCATAGGTTGAGGTGCTTTAGGAATAATGCAAGCAATAATATAGTTAGGATTAGGCTTTCAATCATATTCTTTGAATGAATAGTCATCCCATGTATATTTTCAACCGTACTCTCTATAGATGCCCTTGAAGCAACATTATCATCTATAGTTAATGAGGTAGAACTAGTACCTATTACTTCTTTTGAAGGAGAAGAGCTATCATTTATTGATGGCTAATTCATATTGTTCAACAAATTTCTTCCCATTTCTCTATTCATGTAATTGCTAGTTGTTTCATTTCCAACATAACCTGGGACCACTCATGGTAGTAACCTTAACAGGCTGTTTGGCAACAGTAACATTCTGTAACTGTCCCATGAACCCATCTTAAAGAAGAGGCAGATTCATAGAATACCATTACAAGTGTTCCATGAATCTGCTTTAGTTTTTAAGGGCAGATTCATGGGACAGTAACAATGTGTTATTGTTTCCAAACAACCCCTAAAACATCCATTGTTATCATTGGTACATCATCTTTGTTACTAGTGTCAACTTGATGTTTTCTACACGCTCAACCTTACTAAAACTTGTTAGTTCTTGCAATTATAATATGAACAAATAGGATGCTCAGTTTTTTGAATGAAAAATTAGATTTGTCAGTCACTACAAGTCACAAATGTAAACTCTTCCTATTGGTGGCTATAAGCACTGATATCCATAGTTCAACATAACCAAGAAAAACACATGGAAGGCATCTGGGCTTGAATTTGTTTATTGCATATTCTCCAACGAAAGCACTTGCATTTGAACCTGTGTAATATTGAGTGATTTGGAGCTTTATGGAAGACTTTTTCATATGGTAAAACCTTTCCAGGAGTAGGTGATGGCAGCCTATTGATTATCCAGATTAGCATAAAGAGAAAGATGATGATTGTGAAATACTAATGTAAGCCCAAGTTCGGTTATAAATCGGTGACATCGCTCAGCCATGTCCTTTTTCTCAGACATTTTGGATAGGCTTTGTAGTGTGTAATCTCATTTTTCTTCAAGTTAAGAGTTCTCTTCATTTACTCCTCCATAAGAATATTTCATTTTTTCCCTCAAATTGGTTTGCAATCAAGGCATGTAGCTTACAAAATTTCGCAAATATATATGATTTAGTTTTCAAGAGATAAAACCATGTGGACTGAGTGTGCTCCCAAATCTACTGTAAATATTTATGAAAGCTGTTAGTTAGGAAAAATGTATTATCTTCCTTTTCTTGTCATTCAAGAGCATTAAACAATTCCATTTGAAAGCATTCATTGTGATTTTTTGGGGTCTAATGCCAAACATGAGTATGTCCAAATCTCTCATGCCACGTGCTTCAATAAATTCATATAAAAGGGCTAGAGAAGAGCACCTAATAACTAACACTTTGAATCCCATAGAGGAAGCCTATTTGTCGTCACCAATTCTTTGTCATTTGATTCTATGTCACAAAACTGTTATCGTCAAGATGAACATAGAAAAACTTTTCTAATGTCAACTACCTCATAGAAAAAAGATTCATTTTAGTTTCAGGACCAAACAAGACATTGTTGAGAGTAGGGGTTTGATTTTGCATTGAAATCCTTGTTGCCCCAATGTGAGTAATGGCTACTTTATCACCATTGCAACTCAACATGAATAATGGCTAATTTATTACCATTGGAACAATAACCTTTGTATTTATGAAAACAAAAAAGACTACTTGCATTAGCTATGATGTGGTTTGCTGCACCAATGTCAGGGAACCAGGTTTTGTAAGTGCCATCAAAAGTTCATTTTGCCTCACTACCTATGGCTAGTCGTTGCTAACAACTATTGTCGGCAGCACAAGTGATTCAAATGTGATGGTTAATATATAACTACATATCTATATGAGTCATCCTAAGCTACCATTTACACATCTCGAAAACACAAAAAATAATACATTTAAAGTTAAAAACAAATTTTATCTTATAGGATGGAGGCCAAAAAAAGGCAGTTAACAAGCAATCAGTGATGCACCCATTTTGTAGTTGTAGCAAACACATAGACAGACCTTCCACCTTGTCATTGAGACCTCAAATTTAGGTCAGTTCATATCATAAGAAGTACATATCTTTAAGAAAACATATGTACTCATGTATTTACATGAAACCAACTACTCATAGATGCCCACAAAAAACAATATTTACTAGCTGATAATTTGGATTTTTCAAACTATAACAAATTTTCATACATTAAAAAGTATACATAAATCAGAATGAGATTTCCTGCATTCATCATTTCAATACAAGCACTTCTATGAAGTTAAAATTGCTATAACATCTGAAATTATACACTATGAATATTTAAAATGCTTTTCAATTAAAATTCAGCTAAGTGTTAACTGTTTTTTTAACCTCTATATATAAGTAGGCCAACTACTGCATAATATATGGCAAAAGGTCTAGCCGAATGAATACTTTTACAAGAATGTGATGGGATTAATTGAGGATATGGAAGTGACTGAATTATTAAGCTGATATGTATGTAAGTCATGGAATAGAAATTTTCTACGAAGCCGGTAAAGAAGATAAACAGTCATCTGATGTATGACAATTATGGACAGCCAGCTGATTATGGGAAGAATTGCAAAGATGGGAACCACAAAAGGAATATTTCATTCACTGAAAAGATAAAAAGATAAAACACAGACCAACTATTGTTAAATCGACCAAATTTGATCATCCATTCTTGGGTTTGGTATGAGAAGATTACATGGTAATTACTAACAAATTGACATGAGGGTGAAACAACAGTGCCTCCCTTTCATTGTTAGAATCTTCATGTGAAAAGACACCATCAAAATCTATGTTCATGGTTAAATACCTTTGGGAGCTTAGCTTTCATTGATCGGCCAAACCTTTTTCCTTGGATAAGATTCCATCTTGAACCATAATATGGAAACTTTTTATTGTCTACAAAACATGTCCAATGTGCTTGAGTTTGAAAGTTATAAATTCACAGCAATGCTGATAATAGTGAATATCCTCAAGATAAAAACAAGCTGAACAAGAATAAGGAAACAAGAAGCATTTTCAGTAATGATCCTGAGACTCATTTAATAGAAAAAGAATGAAGCACTTGCAATGTTGATCAAACGATCTTAAGCATCTTCCAAAAGCAGAATTGAAGATAGCCAACATTATATTGGCTACAAAATTTAAGCATTATATGGCCTATTCTATCGTAATACAAATAATTATCTTATGTTAGCACCTAGTGATTTTAAATGCACATACAACATGACTTACACAAAGGAAAATTTCTAGTTCTAGATGTGTGAATTTGGTAGGCCAACTACTGCATAATATATGGTGAAAGGTCTATCTGAACCAATATCTTTACAATAATGTGATGGGCTTAATTGAGGATATGGAAGAAAGAAGGAGAATTATTAAGTTGTTAGTCATGGAATAATAGAAATTTTCTACGAAGTTGGTAAAGAAGATAAACAACCAACTGGTGTATGAAAATTAATGACGGCCTGCTGATTGTAGGAATAATTACAAAGATGGGAACGACAAAAGGATTATTTCGTTCATTGGAAAGATAAAAAGATGAAATGCATACCAACTATAGTTAAATCGATCAAATTTGATCATCCATTCTCAGGTTTAATATGAGGAGATTATCTGGTAATTACTCACAATTTGATATGAGGGTGAACAACAGTGCCCCCCTTTGATAAAAACTTCTTGTGAAAGGACAACATCAAGTCTATGTTAATGGATAAATACCACTAGCAGCTTAGCTTTCACTGCCTGGTCAAACCTTTCTCCTTAGATAGGATTCCATATTGAACCATAATATGGTAACTTTTTATTGCCTACAGTACAAGTCCAATGTACTCAAGTTTAAAAGTTACAAATTTACAGCATCCTGAAAATAATGAATATCTTCAAGATAATAAACAAGCTTGAACAAGAAATAGGAAACAAGAAGCGCCATAAGTAATGATCCTGAGACCCGTTTAAGAAGAAAAAGAACCACCTGCAATGCTGATCAAACAATCTTAAGTACATTCTAGAAGCAGAATTGATGACAACCAACTTTATATTGGCTACAAAATTTAAGCATTATATGCCCTACTTTATTGTAATACAAATAGTTACATATGTAAGTGCCTAGTGATTTTAGATAAACATGCAATGTGACCTAGACAAAGGAAAATTATAGTTTTAGACAGTGTGAATGTGCTTGGATAACTACTGTATAATATATGGCAAAAGGTCTATCTAAACCAAGAACCAATACCTTTACAAGAATGTGATGGGCTCAGTTGAGGGTATGGAAGAAAGTGAGAGAATTATTAAGTTCTTATGTATGTAAATTATGAAATAAATAGAAATTATCTATGAAACTGGTAAAGAAGATAAACAACCAGCTGGTGTATGTCAATTATGGACAGCTAGCTGATTGTAGGAAGAATTTCAAAGACGGGAACAGTAAAACGAATATTTCGTTCATTGAAAACATAAAAATATGAAATGTAGGCCAACTATCATTAAATGGACCAAATTTGATCATCCAATCTCAGGTTTGGTATGAGAAGTTTACCTGATAATTATTAACAATTTGACATGAGGGTGAACAACAGTGCCTCCCTTTCCTTGATAAAATCTTCATGTCAAAGGGCATCATCAAGTCTATGTTAATGGATAAATACCACTAACAGCTTAGCTTTCACTAACTGATTAAACCTTTTTCCTTGATAAAATCTTCATGTCAAAGGGCATCATCATCAAGCCATAATATGACTACTTTTTATTGTCTACAGTACAAGTCCAAATGTGCTTGAGTTTGAAAGTATAAATTTACCGCATGCTAAAAATTAATGAATATTTTCAAGATAATAAGTAAGGCTGAAAAGAAATAGGAAACAATAAGCATTTAGTAATGACCCAGAGACCCATTTAAGAAGAAAAAAGAAATACTTGCAATGCTGATCAAACGATCTTGAGCACCTTTGAGGAGCAGAATTGATGATAGCCAACTTTATATTGGCTACAAAATTTCAGCATTATAACCCCTACTCTATCACAATACAAATAGTTATCTTATGTTAGTGCCTAGTATTTTTAGATGAACATGCAACGTGACCTGCACCAAGGCAAATTTCTAGTCATGGATGTGTTAATCTTCTAGGCTAACTATTTTGTAATATATGGCAAACCGTCTATTTGAACAATACAAGAATGTGATGGGCTCAATTGAGGATATGCAAGAAAGAGAGAATTATTGAGTTGTTATGTTTGTAAGTTATGGAATAAATATAAATTTTCTACAAAGCCGATAAAGAAGATAAACAGCCAGCTGGTGTATGACAATTATGGACAGCCAGCTGATTGTAGAAAGAATTACAAACCACAAAAGGAATATTTCATTCATTGACATGATAAAAAGATGAAATACAGACCAACTACAGTTGAATCGACCAAATTTGATCATCCATTCTTGGGTTTGGTATGAGAAGATTAATTGATAGTTACTCACAATTTGACATGAGGGTGAACAATAGTAACTCCCTTTGCTCGATAAAATCTTCATGTGAAAGAACACCATCAAGTCTATGTTCATGGATAAATACCACTGGCAGCTTAGCTTTCACTAGACGGTAAAACCTTTTGCTTGGACAAGATTCCATCTTCAACTATAATATGGTAACTTTTTATTGTTTATAGTGCATGTCTAATGTGCTCGAGTTTGAAAGTTATAAATGCACAGCATGCTGAAAATAATGAATATCTTCAAGATAATAACCATGGCTAAACAAGAAACAAGAAACAAGAAGCACCTTAAGTAATGATCAAGAGACCCATTTAAGAAGAAAAAGGAAGCACCTACAATGCTGATCAAACAATCTTACGCAATTTCAAAAGCAGAATTGATGATAGCCAACTTTATATTGGCCACAAAATTTAAGCACTATATGCACTACTCTATCATAATAAATAGTTGTCTTATGTCAGTACCTAGTGATTTTAAATGCACATATAGCATGACCTGTACAAAGGCAAATTTCTAGTTCTGGATATGTGAATATGCTAGGCTAGCTACTACATAATATATGGCAAAAGGTCTATCTGAACCAATACATTTACAAGAATGTGATGAGCTCAATTGAGGATATGGAAGAAAGAGAGAATTATTAAGTTGTTATGTGTGCAAGTCACAAAATCAATAGAAATTTTCTATGAATTTGGTGAAAAAGATAAACCACCAGCTGGTGTATGACAATTATGGACAACCATCTGATTGTAGGAAGAATTACAAAGATAGGAATTGCAAAATGAATATTTCGGTTCATTGAAAAGATAAAAAATGAAATATAGACCAACTACAGTTAAATTGACCAAATTTGATTATCCATTCTTGGGATTGGTATGAGAAGATTACCTGGTAACTGCTCACAATTTGACATAAGGGTGAACAACAATGCCTACCTTTCCTCAATAAAATCTTCGTGTGAAAGGACATCATCAAGTCTATGTTCATGGATAAATACCACTGGTAGCTTACCTTTCATTGACTGGTCAAACCTTTTTCCCTTGGGCAGGATTTCATCTTGAACCATAAGATGGTAACCTTTTGTTGTCTACAGTATATGTCCAATGTGCTCGAGTTTGAAAGTTATAATTTACAGCATGCTGAAAATAATGAATATTTTCAAGATAATAAGTTGAACAAGAAAAAATAAGCACCTTCAGTAATGATTGAGAGACCCATCTAAAAAGAAAAAGGAAGCACCTGCAAAAATGATCAAACCATCATAAGCACCTTCCAAAAGTAGAATTGATGGTAGCCAACTTTATATTGGCTATAAAATTTAAGTATTATATGCCCTACTTTACCGTCACACTAAGTTGTTATCTTAAGTTAGCGGCTAGTGATTTTAAATGCACATACAATGCAACATACACAAAGGCAAATTTCTTGTTATGGATGTGTGAATGTGATCAAAATTGAGTTCATTTGTGTACACAAAAAGGATTTGTGATTTAATATATCAGAACAGAAATGTCATGAATTTATGAACTGCTTCCAACTAACATCAGGTATGTTTCATGTCACAAATTGAAGCCATGGTGAAGAAACAAGATTACGAGTAAGACGAAGCTCAGCCCACAGCTGGTCATGCAAGGCCCCAATGCAAGGGTCATAAACTATAGTTACTAAAACTGCTCCATTGGGCGAGAGACCATTGACAATGGTCGAGATAGATACTTACCAACATGCACAACAATCCCCATAAAAGGCAGAGATCGTGCCAGCAAAATGCCGCCAACAGAACCATTGGGCGGAAGGTACCCAAAGGACGGATGATGCAATAAGGCACGAACACAGGCATGAGAAACCACTGACAACTTGGTCACCACCATGATAAGTGTGGAAGGTCCATGTTGATGGGCCAAAGAAAAGATGTATCTACGCCAATAACGGCTATTAAAGGCCACACACATTCCAGCAAGCAACCTTCATGGGAAAACCATGTGAAGCAATGCTTGCTTGACCGTCCTAGGAGCACCAGGAGGGAGGATGGAGAACATGAAAGCCCCGATCCTTTGCAATTCCTGCTGCAACCTGGTAAGGCTAGAGTAAAAGGCCTGTGCAATGATGGCAACAAAAGATGAACTTAAGAAGTCGAGTTGATCATGTGGGAGTGAGACCCTAAGAGAGGCAAGCACGTCCAGAAGGGGAACGTCCAGAAGAGGCAAACAAGTAGCAACCTACTTGGTGGGAGGGGACAAACAGATGGTCTGGTGGTGGCACCAGACAACCAAGCAGGAGAGAGAGGGGAGGACGGGGAGGAAGGGGTGGATGCAGAATCATAACCCAGAGCAGGGAAAACAGTGCCAATGGAAGAGATGTGGGGGAGGGCAAGCCAAACAAGTGGGAGCAAGTAGGTGGGGGTGTAAGGATAGTCGCGACTGAGTACAAGGAAGAGGACCGAAGCACGTGGGCAAAGGACATGGTCTCAGTCGGTAGAGGAGGCAAAGGGGGCCGGTAACAAAGGTAAAGAGCAAAGTAAAGACAACAGAGGGAGATTAGCAGACTGGGAGTGATGTGTCGACAAAGGCCAAAGCAATCGTGGCCATAGTAGAAGAAGAACGAGTAACAACAATGACCTCAAGGGGGGCGACCCTCAGTCGACGAAAGCATGGGGGCACACAAATAAGCGGGAGAGATCGAAGAAGGCGGGTCCGCCAATGCACAGGGTGACGAATCATCCAACGAGCGGGTAACCGACTGTGAAGGCGCAAAAGACCGGATGTCGCCAAAAGCAGACGGAGCGGCTAACAGCATCGGGTTGGGGCATCTCGAGGTTGTCCAACATGAGCCCCCAGCTCCCAAAGAGGAAAAAGGACAGGACAAGTAAGCTACCTTAGGGGAGCGTGGCTGAGAATATATAGGGCACCACCGAGGAGGCAAGGTCAGCTTCAACGGTGAGGGAGGCAAGGTCAGCTTCAACGGTGAGGGAAGCAAGCTGTGATGGTGGGAGCCAAATCATCCAACAAGCAGGCAGCTGACTAGTCCTCTTCACAAACTTGCCATTAAGATAAAAAAGTCCATATGCAACTTCAGCTTCAATGCCTTCCAGTACAACAAAAAATATCGTAAAAGGAAGGTTCAAAATATCAGACCCACCGATGAAAGCAATTTCAGAAAAAAAAAAGCTTCAAATACAATACATAAAGAAAAAAAAAGGGAAAAAGCATGCTACTCGTCGACCTCTATATTTCAAAATACCTATTGGAAGTGATCTTTAATATCATACAATATATAACTGCTACGAACCAATGGCTTCATTTCCACCTTAACTTAAAGGTGGATATTTCATTCTCAGTGTATTTCCAACTGAGAAAGAATCACGTTCTTTCATGCAATACTTCAATAATCTTTGTGGGAACCTCATCTCACCTTCAATCTTGCAAGTTGGAAAAGGGGCCATTGTCGAGTCCGGACCCTCCCGGTTAAGCAATACCGAAAAATTGTCTGCCCAGATAACGACGATGGCAAAGACAGAGAGAAGAATCGAGATGGTGGGTTTCATTCTGGTAAAAGAAAGAGAGAGATATGAGGAGGTGGGGAAGATGGTGGAAGGAGGTGTGGGTAGATAAAAGTGAAGGCGAATAAATGCAAGGTTAACTGGAGAGAGAGAGAGAGAGGATGGAAGAAGTCGTCGTCCGTCTCTGAGGGGCCGATTGAGATTACTGTCTCTCTCGATCCCCTTGAGTCAACGAAGGAGGAACACCAATGAAAAAAATCGCTTTCGATGGCGTCTCTCTCAATCCCCCCGGAAGCCTGTGAATGTCATGTCATATATGAACCTGATTTTCTAAGTCGTAACCGACCATTATATACAATGAAATCTTAATCACATTATGATATGATAATTGTTAAGGGTCGATATTGGATATTGGATCTAAAAATGTTTATTTCAAAATGAATCCAAATATGATACGATATTCATTGGGAACCAAATATCGTTTGTTAAATTTAAATTAGACACAAAATTTCTTAATTGGATAATTTTTTTGAAGCATCCCTGATGGATATGTAATCTGAATCTGGTAGCATATAAGCCAACTCGGATTTTGATGCAGCAAAAAAAAAACAAAACAAAAAGTTGTTTTGTGCTCCTATTTCTAATCCACGACTGACTCATCAATAGGTGAAAGAATTGTGGGGGATCGTGAAGTTTAAATTTTTAAAAAGGGGCGAGTCTTAATGGGGACGTCTAAATCTCTGATAGCCTTGGTCACATATTCGACAACGGATCTGAAACGAGATCGGATATGAGATCCGTGGGACTAAAAAACTTTCATTAAACCAGATGCGGTTAGGGTTGTACATGAGTCGAGTCAATATCAAACTGGGCCTGCTTGCAAAAGACCAGATGTCGCCAAGAGCAGACGGAGCGGCTAACAACATCAGGTCAGGGCATCTCAAGGTTGTCCTACGTGAACCCCATCTAGCAAAGAAGAAAAAGGAAGAGACAAGTAAGGTACCTCAAGGGAGCGCGGCGAAGAGCAGATAGGGCACCACTAAGGAGGCAAGATCAGCTTCAGCGGTGAGGGAAGCAAGGGTGGGAGTTGTGATGGTGGGAGCTTGGCATGCGAGGAGAACTGGTGCGGCTGTCCACCTGGGCAGATGACCCGCGAAACCTATGCCGAGAAAGGCGTACCCCATGCGTCAAGGAAAAGTAGGCCTAGGCAAAGGAAGTCGGATAGAGTCGAAGTAAATAGAGCTAGCATCAGAAGTAGGTGATTGAGGAGCATCTGGTAGAGGAACTTGAACCCAGAAGAATGAAGTGACCGCTGCAAAGCCGTGCTGCCGACCGATAAGTCGTTGATCATTCTAACAAGCAGGAAAGCAGCAGCGCAAACACATGGCAGCTCAGTGGCCATTCAAAATAGTACACCTATGACACCATCATTCACCCAATCTAACACAAATAGAAGAGACAAACAGAAGTAGGCAGCGAAGACTGGAAGCACAACGAGAAGAGGGGACACACCAAACTGAGGGGGGAGCTAGCATCAGAAGTAGGTGATTGAGGAGCATCTGGTAGAGGAACCTGAACCCAGAAGAATGAAGTCACCGCTGCAAAGCTGTGCTGCCGACCGATAAGTCGTTGATCATTCTAACAAGCAGGAAAGCGGCAGCGCAAACACATGGCAGCTCAGTGGTCGTTCAAAGTAGTACACCTATGACACCATCATTCACCCAATCTAACACAAATAGAAGAGACAAACAGAAGTAGGCAGCGAAGACTGGAAGCACAACGACAAGAGGGGACACACCAAATTGAGGGGGTCGGCCAACCAACGGAGATTACCATGGGGTGCCTCTACCGCAATGAATAGTCACCCATCTACAAGAGGAGAAACTCACAGCATGCAAGTGGGATGAAGGCTTGGAGGAGGCCACAAGCATCCTATAGCTAAAGCGAGCTGGCAAAAAAACAATTGAAGATGGTAGAGTGCCAATTGAATGACAATGATAAAGCCTGATAGGCCCCCTAGGTGAGCAAAAAAACTGACAGCGGCAAGGCAAATCAAGCGATTTGGGGGAAGAGGGGTTACCAAGCCATGTGCGGTAGTTGCAATGGCGGAGGAGGAGGGAGGGTGGCCATAGCACCAAACTTGCCAAGGCCCACCGACCCCTCTCGGGGCTATGACCGGAGATAAGAGGCATGACCATGAAGAATGAGAAGCCTTCCAAAGACTGGGACCACCAACCCAAGCCCTATGCGGCAGTTGCAATGGCGGAGGAGGAGGGAGGGTGGCCATGGCACTAGACTTGCCGAGGCCCACCGACCCATCTTGGGGCTATGACCAGAGATAAGAGGCACGACCATGAAGAAGGAGAAGCCTTCAGAGGGTTTGCTCGACTATATGTAAGAACAGAAAGGTCGATTAAAAGCAATGATGTCAAATACACGTGTGCGTCCACCTACTGCCGAGGGCAGCTGCATCTTGACCCGCTTAAAGCCTAAGCTAAGCACCATCTCGCAGGCTGGTGAGGCACAACTTAGCGCAACGTGAGGCTAAGGAATCAAAGGAGAACCGGGTGACTAAGAATATGCTCTAAAGCAGGTGTGGAAGGCACAAGTTGTACTGGCGGCTATAGCAGTGGCTTGCTATAATAAAGGCCATAGGCTAATGCTATAGGCGGTGGAAAATTGGTAGGACATGCCCTACGAGTGATGTGAGATGTTTTTTGGTGATGCGGGGCACTTAGGTGGGAAACCGGTCGCCAGACTGTTGAGATCACAGGGAAAAGCTGGTTTTGTTGTAGTTTTCGTCGGATTTTGTCTCTTTAGGCCAAAACTTCAGAGATGGATTCCTCAAGCATTTTTTTACCGCTTTCAGCGAAATAAGTATGCAAAACGATTGTTCGCTTGCCAGGAATTTGCAAGAAAGTTGTTCAAGCTGATTGGGTGAATAAAAAAATGGATTTAGGGTGATTCCCGCAATAGGGGCAGCCCTCAAGTGGACACATCGAGCAAAACTAAAAGGGCATTCCTTTGGAGCTAGAGCTGCAACATTTGGGCTCTCACACAGCAAAAAAAAAGGATGCGAAAAGGGAAGACGTTCGTCACATGAATCGAGCAGCATCAAATGTGGCCACCATCATGTTGATGGCAGCAGTGAACCAAGGTTTTCCGACATGGCGACATCCTGCTAGTATGCACTGAACGTGTTTGAGAAAATGCCTCAGGGAAACTTCTACCTCTGAAACGCCATGCTCAAACGATAATCTGAGGAAGAGGTGAGGAGGTTAGTGGAGTAAGTTGCAAATCGGTCGCTGTCGTCTTCAAAAATGTTGTCTGATGGCAAGCACGCCATCATCCGGCCATCTCGTGGATGTCTCAAAATCCAATACCCCATGCAAAGCAGAACGCACTGAAACCAAATTTCAGCACCCTCTTCCTTGCACAGTTGCAATCACACCGGATCTATCATGGCCCGCGTGACAGGTGTGTCGTCGTTCAATTTTCGGCATCGAGGCAGTGGATCTCCTGCCAACGAAGGGGAAAAACATGTGTAGAGAGAGAGAGAGAGATAGAGAGAGAAGAACGTCCCTGGTGGTGACTCGGTGGTCTCAGGCTGGTGGAACTCTCTTTCACCGCAGAGGGAGAGAGAGAGAAAGAGAGATAAAGATAGAAAAATGTAAAATATGTGTTGAACTTGTACATCTAGTTATTTAAACAAACAATAGACAACTTGAAAAAGTTTGTCTTTATAAAGAAAAGCTGGACAAAATTTATATAAACAAGCATCCTTTTATCCTTAGGACACTAATGTCACGGGCCGACTCCTTCAGCCCGTGCGGTGCGGCCAAACTCTCGCCAGTAGGCCACAAGCCTTCACTTGTCCAAGCGGGCGCAAATCGCTCGGGCACTTAGACACTTAGACAACACAAAACACAAGACTGTAGGAAAGAACTTCGCAATATATTCACTTAAGAAGATAAGTACATCACGAAGTGAACGCAAGTAAGTCAATACAACTTTACTCACAAAGGCTGGCCGAAGCCACTTACAAAGTTCCCAAGCCGACCAACCAAAGCTAGGAACCCCAATCTATACACTTGTAAAGGACCTTGGGAGGGTGCTCCGACACAGATGAACACTCAAGCTTACACCAAGGCCCAAACATAAACAAAGGAATACATAGCAAAAGCAAAGGACTGTACAGACTCTAGACACAGGGGAACAGGCTCCCCCCTTCAAAACAAGCGCCGTCCTCGGCGCTATCTGCTGTGATAGGTCTTCACATCCAATGGGTAGCAATGCTTCATGTAAAATGCATACTCCCACGTTGGGTCTTGCTCGCCTATCCACTTTACTTGGTATTTCTTCGGCTCCCCTCGAGAGTTTGCCTTTTGCCAAATAATCTTCTCCACCCGTCGATCTGTTGCTTGCTTGGTCGGCGGTACTCGCTGCACGGTGAGGTCTCGTTCTAGGAGGCTCCTGTTGGAGTCTCCGCTCTGCCTTTGTTGAAGAGTGGATGCTGTCACGGCCTTACCTTTGTCCTTCCTTGTTGGGACAGCTAGGACCATGCAAGGATGCCTCTCGTCCATGATACTTACACTGCGTAAGTGCGGCATCGGTACCATCTTTGATGCGCAGAGGAATCTCATGCCTAGAATCATCTGGAAATCGTCCGTTTGAACCACCGAGAAGTTGGCCCTTCCCGACCAACCCTCAATCTTCACAACTGCATCTCGGACTATGGCGTAGATCGGTCTTACCTCTGAGTTCACTGCCTTCACGCGTGACTCCCCCTTTCCTCGGGTGAGGCCCAATCTCCCGACTTCCTCCTCCGAAATAAAATTGTGTGTGACTCCCGTGTCTACCATGGCTACGGTAGGCCTTCCGTTCACCAGAATCTCTATGCACATGAGCTCAGTTGAAGGTGTCGTTGTCACCTTTGTTTCCTCCTCTTTTGTCAAGGCGTGGAGAAGTTGAAGTGCCCCAATCCTAGACTCTTCAGCGTCTCCACCTTGTAGCGCATTGGCAGATGACCTTGAAGTGCCTGCCTCTGTAGCCCTCGCAGCATTGGCCTGCCCTGTCGGCCTTACTCGCTTTGGGCAGACACGTGCCTCATGCCTTTCTCCACAAACCCAACAAGTGACTTCTCTTGGTGGCCCACTGTAGTCCCTGCGAAAGAATTGCCTTCCAATTCCCCCAGTTGGCCTCTGAACTGACGATCCACTTTTGTCTCGTCGCTCATCCTTACCATTGTGGTCGGACTCCCTCGTAGACTTGAAGGTCTCAATGTAGCTTTTGCGTTGGGTATCTGCCAAACGCTCGGCTGCCACATACGCTTGCTCCAAAGTCTTTGGGTCTGATCTCTCCACATCGGCTTGGGCCCAAGATTGGAGCCCTATTATGAACCAGTTAAGCTTATCCTTTTATGGCATCCTAGGTACGTCCAACATGAGCTTTTGATAGGCTCTGACATATTCCCGCAAGGAACCTGTCTGTCTCAGCTCTGCCACCATCCGGTAAGTCTGTCTCGCGGCATCCACGGGCATAAAGTACCCCTTCAGTTGTTTACGGAAGTCGTCAAAAGTTTGAATGGTGCAGTCCACATTCTCGATGTCAAACATCTTCCGTCTCCACCAAGCCACAACATCTCCCTCTAACAACATCGTTGCGGTCTTGATCTTTAGGTCCTCCTCCACCACGTTTTGCAAGTAGCCAGGTAGTAGTCAACTTAGAACAGAAAGTTGTCGATCACCCTCGCATCCCGGCTACCATTGTACTTCACCGGACATTGAACGTCGACCCTACTGGTCCTCTCATGGCTACTGATGGACGAGCTAGCACATAGCAGCCTCTGATTTGAAGCACGAAGGTCAGCAACTTCGTCCTGCAGGGTCTTCACCAAGTCGGAGAGTGAACGGTTCACGGCCACTGACTCGGCCATCTGTTCCCGCATCAACTTCATCTCCTCCTTGAATCCCTCAAAGGTCTCAGCGGTAAAGCCGAGGGCTTCCTCGTGGGTGGCCACATCTGCGACCAACCAATTCACCATATCTTCCAGGTTTCCCTGGGCTCGTCCCCCCTTGACGGCCTAGGCTCGCCTCCTCTGGACGGGCTGGTTCCTTGCCTTTGGCACCTCGCAAATTGTAACTTGATGTCATGGCGTTCTCCTCAATAGCAGCAAGTCGGCGCGACGCTCTACATCGACTTCCCGATCGCTTTCCCAGATTGACCTGAATCTGGGCTTTGATACCAGTTGTCACGGGCCGACTCCTTCAGCCCATGCGGCGCGGCCAAACTCTCGCCAGTAGGCCGCAAGGCTTCACTTGTCCAAGCGGGCGCAAATCGCTCAGGCACTTAGACACTTAGACAACACAAAACACAAGACTGTAGGAAAGAACTTCGCAATATATTCACTAAAGAAAATAAGTACATCACGAAGGGTCGACTTCCCGATCGCTTTCCCAGATTGACCTGAATATGGGCTCTGATACCAGTTGTCACGAGCCGACTCCTTCAGCCTGTGCGGCGCGGCCAAACTCTCGCCAGTAGGCCGCAAGCCTTCACTTGTCCAAGCGGGCGCAAATCGCTCAGGCACTTAGACACTTAGACAACACAAAACACAAGACTGTAGGAAAGAACTTCGCAATATATTCACTAAAGAAGATAAGTACATCACGAAGTGAACGCAAGTAAGTCAATACAACTTTACTCACAAAGGTTGGCCGAAGCCACTTACAAAGTTCCCAAGCCGACCAACCAAAGCTAGGAACCCCAATCTATACACTTGCAAAGGACCTTGGGAGGGTGCTTCGACACAAATGAACACTCAAGCTTACACCAAGGCCCAAACATAAACAAAGGAATACATAGCAAAAGCAAAGGACGGTACAGACTCTAGACACAGGGGAACACTAAGGTCCTTACAACAAAACGGTATCTAAAGATCGGGAATGGACCTGCTTTGATCTCTGTTTATCTTTCTGGGCTACCCATGCCAGTAAACGACAGCACTAATGGTCGTTTGATGCCTTCTGAAAGTCCCCTTTTCTTCCCAAACCTACGTAACATTGTTGGGGCTGGTGTGTGTTCCTTTTCCAGCGTGGTGACCAAGCTTGAGCCAGCATTGTGAATCTTTAGAATCCACCTCTGAGCTTAGAAAGGCCCCAAGCAATTGGATGGCATCGCATATGCTGCATCATATTTTGGCTTCTGTCGGTTTCCAGTGGCCAACTGTAGCCCACAGTTCTTGCTCCCGATCTTTCTTTCTTTCGTTGCTTGCATCAAGACCCAACACGCGTCAATGGAGAATGCTTTGGGCTGACACATGCCAAACGACGCCCAGGCACTTATTCTGGAATCTGCTGAGACTTCCCTAAACTCCTCCATCCTGCACAATTGGGTGAGGTCGAACTCATCCATTCTCTGAATCAAGCCAGCATCACCTTTTGTTCATAAGAGCTAGTTCGTATTGTTGCTTCGCTAGTACTTCCTTCATGCAATTTTTCCTTTAAACAATCACCAATAATGGTGGAACGGTAATGCCTGTAAAGCCAGACTCTGATACCATTTGATGCAAAATAGATTAACATAAACAGATCTTAATCCAACAGCTTAAGTATTAAGCTAAAGTGGCACTAAAACTGACCGAAAACCAAAACAAAATTATTAACTTGAAAGAAAGAAGAGGAAAAGCAACAAATGACTTATATTTTGTTTCTTCAACAACACTTCTTTCAAAATGAAACCCACTTTGAATGGTAACTTTCCCATGAAAAAAAGTAAAAAACTTTTGAAAAAAAATATAGCAGAGAAAATTTTCTTCCTCCAATTGAGGCCCTATTTGATGCCATGGTAGTTTTTTGCAAACTGAAATATTTACATGTAAGCACGCCCCGATGTCCTGCTTACATTTCAACAATTTGTCATCGCCAAAATCAGCCTGCCACATCTCTACTCCTACCGAGTTGGCCATTAATTCTTGATCCAAAAACGAAAGTGCATCGGATGCGCGTCAAATCGTAGTGAAAATCAATTGTGTTTAGTGCACAAGGTAAAATGAAGCAAAGACTTTTTAGGTGATGGTTGTGTGCCTTTAACCTAAGTCATCATCAAAACATTATTAATATCAACATTTTCCAAAATTTATTGTGATTTTTGTGATTTTTTCCTATGACTAACAAAAAATAAACACATTCAATGAATAATTTCAAATAAGATAACATGAAGCATACATTGTCTATGCACAATGACATAGCCAACTAAGAAAACAAATTATGTGATTATTACCTAAGAAAGTGGCATTTTGCTTGAGTGTCGGATCAATCCTGGACACTGTTTATGATCGTTGAAAGCATAAAATTATCCTGGACATTGCTTATGATCCTTTAAAGCACAACTGATTCTCTTCGCCAAGTGACCTTTTTCCCAAACTGGTAGGGGTGCCTTCTCTTCGCCAAGTGACCTTTTTCCCAAACTGGCAAGGGTGCCTACCAAGCTTGCATCAAACAGAGCCTTATGCACATGAATTTTCCTGTGCATGAGGGTAAAGTTCACTTTTTGTACGGAATTTACGTTGTGCATCAAACACTCAAATTTTTAACCGGTACGACGAAGGTAAACTTACCGCGCAAAAAAGTCGGACCTCGTGGATTTTTTCCCTCCATCAAAGCCCTTGTTGGGTAGTGGTAGTGGCCAAGAGCCCTTCCCATTCATCTCGTAACTGCAATGGGGCCCACTTGCAGTTACGAGCTTTAATGCTCACCTAAAATCTCCCACTCACTGCAACCGCTACTGGATTTGGGGAAAACCTAAGGGGCTAACTATTTATATCCAGCGAGACTAAGTATTACAAGGTTCTTTTGATTTACGCATGAGGCGCCTCTTAGAAGGAAACCCCAAAAACTAACATACTCTTCCTCCTCTTCTGCTTGCTCTTGTTCTACTGCTTTCTACAGGGACAAGTTCTACATGGGACGAGAGCCAGTGGTGATCTTACAGGCTTGCAACTTCCACTGCAACGTAAGTTTTTCCCAACAGTGGTATCAGAGCACCAGGGTCTACGAATACCTGTAAGTCCATTCTGACTTTCAGTGGTGCCTGTGATAACTATGAATGCATGTGAAAGCAAGGTTTGTCGAATTTTCTGTAAGTGAAATTCGACTACTGTGGTCCCTGTGCAGATTATACTATCTGTTAATGCAAGTGTGTCATCTGTGCATCATGTGTGTATCATGATGTGATCTATTTACTGAAAATAAAGCATAGGCTAAACTGAGTTCAAGCATGAAGTATGATAGCATTATGTCATTTTTTGTTCTCTGTGTCTGCGAGAGACTGAGACCAGGACAGAGCCCAACGACTCTGTAAAAACTTTTTAGATCAGGACCCTCATAGAGGATCTGTCTCCAAAGAATTCCACTTTGGAGTAAATTTTTTTTTACCTGCGTCTCTGGCAAATGGTGGCACAGGAGGCAGAGCCTGCTCTGCTCGACATACACAAACCCAAAATAATGAACAAAGAAGGAAGGAAGGAAATATACAACCTTTGCTCTCTCTACACAGTTTCAGAATCTGACCCAACGAATACCTGGAAAAGAGTCGGGATTCTCCTGTCTATTAAAACCGAAGGAATTTTTTTTTTTGTTGGGCCTCATTTTTTTTAACTCGACCCGTCTGCCCCTGCCATCTCTACCGTTGAGCAGAAGTAGACACCCAATCGACTGAAAACCAGTCGTCTTCCTAGTGCGAGGAGCAGAGATCTTCTCTTGCTGAAACAAGGAGGCGACTTGGGTAAAGGAGGAAGACAGCATTTGACGCCCATATGAAATTGTCGGCTCATCCTATCGTTTATCTGCTTCTGGTTTTGGGGAGGTTGTCTTCCTCACAACAAAGACAAAGCAAGCACAGAGGAGGCCGCAGCCCAAATAGCGGTGCGGTAGAAATAGAATCGAGACAGCTCGAGCAGGGGCCTCAGATGCTCTATGCTCCTGCAACCCTCTATGTGGTAGAAATAGAGGAGGACACCTTCTCTCAGTGATGGTGGTGGAAGATGTGAAGAGGCAGCAATGGTGGCGTGGGAGGTGAAACCCTCTACTAGGGTTATGCGAGAGGGAAGAACTCTCGAGAGGAGAGAGAGAATGAAAGTGAATGAGGAAAACTCGTTCGGAGGGGTATTTATACTAAAAATTTTGAAATTATGAATTTGGTCCACACATTTCTCATAATGTTCAGAAACACTGTCATATTTTGTAAATATTAGTTCCGCTGCCATTTTTGCTGAAAATCCTTTTAGAAAGAGGCTTGTGAAAGCTTATTTTTGTGGAAACCTAGAATTTTATACGAAATTCCGTAATGATACTCTCAAAGTTATTATAAATTTCTGAAAGAGGGTTCTAGAAATTGTTTTGCATTTCGGATGTAAACAGAGATTTTGTATAATTGTAAATAGGTTCCCTCAAGTTGATCGAAAATTGCAGCAAAAGGGTTCCAAACGATTTAAAATTTAATATTGAGTTTTGATTGTTTTAAGTGATACCTTAAAATGGTATGGAAGATCTTCTCCCTATTTGCTTTCCATGTATAGTTGTTATATATTTGTCATGGAATTAACTTAGAAATGACTTCAAGAGTGGGAGCCTCGAAACTGGTGAAAACTGAAAAATGGTTAGCAACATGTTTGTGTGCTTATGCAATTTTGTTATTTTTTCCATACATGACCTAAAGACGGTATAAACTTAGTGTTTCTACACTAACTAAAATCATATTTGGTTATAGATATTATGTTGAAACACATTCATATTGGATTTGAATTTAGATTCTCTTGTTAATATTATTGTGTGTAGATACACATTGGTAATATCTGAATCTAAATAATCATTAGGATTTTTGCTTTGGATCTGATTGTTGCCTAAGATCCATATTTGTATTTAGTTTGAATCATGACATATTCAGATCTAAATTTGTTTGGATATTGGTTAAAAATCCATATCCTGTTTATGTTGGTTCAAATATATGTCATTATTCTTGCTTTACGGATATTCATAGTCATTTTGGGTCCATGTTGATATTAGAAGTGATAAAAACTTATCCATTTAGTTGTTGAATTTTTTGATCTCATATCAAACGTTGCACTCTTTTGGAGCATGATCTTATTTGACTTGTTCAAGATCTACATATTGTTTATATTAGATCTAAACATATTATGATGTACATAATTTTTTAGATCTAATGGTTTTACAAGTTGTACATTTTCAATGTGAGAAGCACTATAGTGCTATAAGATGAGTTTCTATTGCTCCTTTATGAAACAATGTTCTTGGGGTAAAGATTATATTACTATGGGTTTATCCTAGTTAAAAAGAATGAATATATCATTGTATGTTGGTATGCTAAGAGGTGTAAATCAACACTCTTAGATGTGGTGAGATCCATATAGAATTGTGATTAGCTCATGACAGACATGGATCTAGATTATTTTGTTTGGATCATTGGCTTCAGATATCTGTACTAACATTGAGTCCAATATATCATGAAATATTTTCATTTGAAGTATTGTTGTACTATAAGTTCTAGTACATGAAATTTTATTTGTCTTTATCAAAGATGACTAGCATATATGAATTCAAATATTTCTAGAGTGCTATTGAACAAAGCTTAATTTACTCTATTGTTGAGGTGAACTTGTTTAAATGTATGTTCAAAAGGTGTAATGTAACACTCTTGAACTGAAACTCATATGAGTTTGGAATGTCTTTATTTGGAGACTTGTTTTATTTGGGTGATGAATTAGTATGGATTCAGACATGCATCATCTCAAGGTAAAGATTTTTTTTTTTTCTTGTTGCACCTTGTTGAAGAATTGGGGTATTCTTTGATCCAAACATGGTTGTGGAAATAATGTTGTACAATATTTTATTTGGATCATTTGTGGTTTTAAATTCAGATTAGTTGCATTATGGATATTACTGGTTTAATCTGAATTTATATATTGGAACTGATGAATCCACATTGCATAAAGTTTAGCTTAAAATCTAAACTGACTTGGTTGGAGATATGGAAAATACATATCCTATTTGCTTTGGTTCCAATATACGTTATCATGTTTGCTTTTGGATCCGATCATATTGTGATATTTGTTGTCATTCTGGATCCAAAGATCATTATAAAGATCTAGTGAATAAAGCTTTAGTTGCTTTCTTTATTAATAAAATGAATTTGTTTCAAGCATGTTCAAGAGATGTAACATAACACTCTTGAACCAAAATTCATATTGATAAGAATGTGTTTATTTGAAGCTTTATAGCACTTTATAGCACTAAAAGTGCTAGTACATGATAACTGGTTTTTCTCAAAAGAGAGATAGGTTAGCAACAATCTAAATATGGTTGTTGAATCGTATTGTATAATATTTCAATGAGGATCATGTGTTTTAAATTCTTGTCAATGGTATTGTTGATATTACTAGTTTGGATCTATGCTAATATAATCTGAATTCATGTGACTTTTGGAACTGGATCTATTTATTGCTTGAGATCCAACTTACATACAGTTGTGATTCAGATTTGGATACATATATTTGGATATACGGTTAAACATCCATATCATGTTTCTATTAGATCCAAACATGTTATGTTATTTGTACATTTGTGGATCAAACTACGTTAGCATGCAATTAAGATAGTTCTTGTTTGAGAATGAATTTGATTTAAATTTCTTGTCATGAAGTGTAAGATAACACTCATGGATATAATGAGATCCACACTAACTAGATCCATATTGATATCTTGGGAGATGTACAATGCATGTCAAGTGTATATCTAGAAGTTAAATAACGTGTTTCCAAATGCATATGTATTGAATACCTAAATAAGGTAGGGTATACAATGTTTTATGCATGAGATTGGCATGAAAATGAGTTGTTCGAATAATAATACCAAAGACAATGATCCAGTGGGAGATCATAGCGATCTACTGGATGATCTAATTTATTCAGAAGATCAGTTTGGCAATGAACCGACTGAGGAACAGTTTGTCAATGAACCAACTGGGTAACAGTCTGACAATAACCGACTGTGGATCAATTTAGCAATGAACCAACTGAGCAAGATTCGTCTGAGGATCAGTTTGGTAATGAACCGTCTGAATCAATTTATGGATCAGTTAGGAAAATAACCAACTGAGTCCAATTCTTTATTCTTCAAACATTGATAATAGTCACAAAAGTCAATAGCTTCATGGTTATATTTGAATCATTGTTGCATGCACAAAATCTGACTATTCATTTGATGATTAAGTTTGATCGATTAAATATGCTAATAAGCGGTCAGGTAATGAACCGACTAAGAATGACTTTGGTATTAAACGTCCGACTGAAGCTTATTAGTGATCTTAATGATCATCTTGTGGAATACATGAATGGAGATAATTGAATTATTGTTGCATGCATGTGTTGTCGAAGCTGTGTATTGACCTCGATGGGTTAAATGAAATTCTTTCTATGAGTGAGTACATTGATGAAAACTATACAAGATGAAAAGTGCTTGTATGATAGACTATAAGTTAATTGCTCATTCTGTTAAATAGTCATAATAAAGATTAGGAGTTGTTAATCAGGTTGATGACTATGTAAATATTTGATAAGTGGAAGCACACTTGAATATGCTATTTGCTATCTTGGAAAGCTTTATATTGATTGTCACATCGTAATGCATTGTATAAATGCTTTTGGAACTCCTATTGTTAAAGGAGTAAAGTAATTGTGGAAAACAATAAAAGAAAAGTATATCATGTGCTTTCAATATATATTGGTTTATGTGTTGGACTTGATACAAGCTTTTAATTTGGTTTGTCAGTACACAATAAAAAGGTTCAAGATGGCCTTGTTTTAAGGCAGTTAATTGCTTTCAGATACATGAATGAAACAAAGATGTATTTATATGTTTGCTAGCACTTTTAGTAAAAGGAATTCCTACTGATTTATTTGCCAAGCATGTAGCCCGTATGGGGCTAAGAAAATCCTGGTTTGCCTCTTTGTGAGGTGGTTGAAAGTATCCAGGTTGATTTCATTGTTGAACAAGAAGAGAATATATATGTACGTATCAAATACGTACATGATTGCTAGCGTTATTATCAAGTGAATTCTTGATGTTTATGATGTAAACATTGGTCCATATGAGACTATGTTTTTAACATGTTACGATGGAAATATTTGTGTATGAAGAAAACCTGGTAACTAATGTGAAATATATTGAATACTTGAAAGGTTGCGAAGGAAAACCATTGAAAGGAAAACCTTGCTGCAAACTTTGAACAAAATTCAAGTTATGATAGATAAACCAATCATGGAAAACCTCGTAACTAAAGATAAAGAAAACCCACATATAGTGGAAGCAAACTGACGGTCTCATAGCCAAGTGGGAGATGTTGGGTAGTGGTAGTGGCCAAGAGCCCTTCCCATTCATCTCGTAACTGCAAGGGGGCCCACTTGCAGTTACGAGCTTTAATGCTCACCTAAAATCTCCCACTCAGTGTAACCGCTGCTGGATTTGGGGAAAACCTAAGGGGCTAACTATTTATATCCAGCGAGACTATGTATTACAAGGTTCTTTTGATTTACGCATGAGGAGCCCCTTAGAAGGAAAACCCAAAAACTAACATACTCTTCCTCCTCTTCTGCTTGCTCTTGTTATGCTGCTTTCTACAGGGACGAGTTCTACATGGGACGAGAGCCAGTGGTGATCTTACAGGCTCGCAACTTCCGCTACAACGTAAGTTTTTCCCAACGGCCCTCTCTTTCTCCACGCTGAAGACCTCTTCGCAGTGCTCCTTCTCCGCAGCGCTTCACAACTCTCCTCCCCTTCGCAAGTCTCCTTGCTACATCGCGGCGCTCCTCCCCTCCGCACAGTTAGCCTCCAGCATCAGCACCAGGTCCCGCCTCTCCCTTCTCTCCTCCGCAGCAGGTCAGCTCTTCGGCTTCTATTTTTTCCGTCTTTCTGCCCTTCGATGTTTTTGGGGGTTCAGTTTTAGGCGTTCAAATTTGTGCATTTTGATGTGTTTTTTTGTTTGATTTATTTTTGATATGTTCTGCATCTTATTCTCTGTTATTAGCATTTTTTATTGCATTCGTTTTTGGGGTTCAGTTTTGCGCCTTTGCGTTTGTTTCTGTTATTAACGATTTTGGGTGTTAGATTATAATTTTGATGGTATCATGTTTCTCTATTTTCTCAGATCTCCTGCTAGACGAAGCAAGACGGAATTACAGTCTCCAAAAGATATACTGAAATAGCATTTTAAAATAATCTCCGTAGCTTGGTGAGCACCGCTGCCAGTTTGGAAAAAGGTCACTTGTTGAAAAGAATCAGTTGTCTTTTCAAGGATCATAAGGAGTGTCCAAAATAATTTTATTCTTTCAAGGTTTCATAAACAGTGTCCAGGATTGATCCGACACTCAAGCAAAAAGCCAATAGTGAGGTTTTTCTTAGGTAATAATCACATAATTTGTTTTCTTAGTTGGCTATGTCATTGTGCATACCAAACTTCATATAGACAATGTATGCTTCATGTTATCTTATTTGTACCCTAACACCAAGGGATAATGGTGAGTAAATGTGATATATATATATATATATATATATATATATATATATATATATATATATATATATATATATATATATATATATATATATATATATATATATATATATATATATATATATTCATTCATTGAATGTGTTTTTACTATATGACATGTTTTGTAACCGTCATATTTTTTGAAAATGTTGATACGAATAATGTATGACGACGACTTAGGTTAAAGGCACACAATTGTCACCTAAAACGTATTTGCTTTATTTTACCATGTACACCAAACACAGTTAATTTTTATTCTGCAAAAAATTACCCTGCCATCAAACAAGGCCTTAGATTGGAAGGAGGAAATTTTTCCTTCTGTATTTTTTTTTCAGAAGTTTTTTCCATGGTAAATTTACCATTCCAAAATCTTCCCTGCCGTTGTCAAATGGGGCCTTCAGGAATGGATGGATTTCTGTTGTGGATCCATTTACGTATATTTGGAACTATCTAAATCCAATTACACAAATATGGATCTAAAGATATGGGTGTCTACATTCAGGATCATGATCCAAATAAAACAAGCTAAGTAGCTAACCTAACAAAAACATAAACATAGTGGATCTGGATCTATCTGCCTTCGCTTGGCATCAGGTATGCGCCATATTTGGAACCCTCAGGATCCTGTGAAGGTTGATGCCGTCGGGAAGTTGAGGGTGCGCCTTGGCCCCTCGCCAGATGGTAGGGTGGAGTGGTTTCCTTTTCCCTTTTTAAAGGGGGCAAATTTTGTAAGTTATTCATTTATTTTAAAGTTTATTTTTAAGGGGCGATTTTTTTTACAACTAGATAGAAAAGGTTTTCTTTTCTGAATTAGAAAGAAAAGGTAAGGATCCATTTGATCATGTTTGCAAAGGTTGAGTAGGTACATGCTATTGGCCTCTTTATTGAGTACTTTTTTGGGTTTTATTTATTTATTGGTACCATACAATTAACGACCGTCTTGGTTGGGCCACAGTTTTTAATGCTTAATGCATGTGATACCGAATTTCTTAAAAAAATCATCCAGCCATATGTGGCAGCCAACAAAATTTAAATTTTTGTCTCTTATATATATATATATATATATAAAGCAGCCAGTAGCCACCTATATTGAGTATCCAGATGATTGTTTCAATTTGGGTCATTAAAATCAGCCGTAAAAAATTCATTGTCATTAAAAACCATGGTCAAATAACTGGTCGTCGTCAATGTATTTTTTCAAATGGCTTTTAATGACACACAAAAAAAAATCTGACTATGGAGGTAGCCAACTTATTTAAATTCCTGTCGCTAAATGCACCACTTGTGAGAGTTTTTAAGATATGAAAAAATATTTGTCCAGCCATGGACATAAGCTGGCTTATTTCATATATATATATATATATATATATATATATATATATATATATATATATATAAGAGAGAGGGGGAGAGAGAGACACAAACAGATTGATGTAAATACCATAGACGAAAAAACCAAATCTACTAAAAATAATTATTAAAGTATATTTTATGCAATATAACCTTACGGATACAGTCTTAATAGTAACTTGATGAAAATATGTATTAAATTAGTCATTTTTTGAGGTTAATCATGTTGTTTTAATAATAAAAGTATGAATGGCTCTAATAGCATCAAAATTATATTTGTATAAAAATCAATTTTTTACCAAAAATAACTTGAATTGAATCGTGATTACATTGAACTACTATTTAAGAAAATGTTAGGATTCACATTTTGTTTGCAATATTTTTAATACAAAATTAAGAGTGTGTGTATATATATATATATATATATATATATATATATATATATATATATATATATATAAGAGAGAGGGAGAGAGAGAAATATGTAGATACCATAAGAGGAAAAATACCAGACCTACTAAAAATAATTATTAGAGTGTTTTTTGTCCAATTTGACCTTATGTATACATTCTTAATAGTAACTTGATGAGAAATATGTATTAAATTAGTAATTCTTTTAGTTTGATCCTGTTTTATAATAATAAAAATTTGAACGGCTCTATAACATCAAAATTTTGAATGTAGAAAAATAAATTAAAAAAAAAACTTGAATTGAAATTTGATTTACATTGAACTATTTAAGAAAATGTTAGGATGTTCACATTTAATTTGTTTACAATAATTTTTAATACAAAAGTAGTAGGTCTGTTTTTTGTCGCTTACAAGGTCTTTACTAATTACTCTCTCTCTCTCTCTCTCTCTATATATATATATATATATATATATAAGGTAGCTTATGCCAACTAATAAACTTCTAAATAGCTCATATTTGAGGATATTATAGTCAATTTTATTTGGTTAACTCACTTTGAGTAAGTGTTTAAGAAAGGGAACTTTTTTATTAATTGCGCAAAACGTGTTAGACAGACGTCTTTTACTATATCAAAATTTTAAGTGCACTTTCTAAAAAGTTGTTATTTGTAATCATTTGGAAGGGAGAAGGAGAAAGTCCAGTATCCGTTTCCTATCATCATCCCGGTGTAAATGGAAAAGCACAAAATATTAATTAATCAGTTTTATTAAAATCATTTGCCTATCAAGATATACATAAATCTGACTGGCATGGAGATTTCCTCAAGAGTTTGAGGTTTGAATTCTGCGTCTTTTTTTTTTTTTGAGAAAAGCAATGACTACAAAAGCTTGTTTGTGTTGTGGATAGTGAGATTCATGATCCGTTTGTTACGACCTTCTTTCTTAAATCCAAAGATATTGGGCTTTACTTTAGTTGGTAGGCTTTCCCATTCTAGAGCCATTTAGTCTCTCCTCGTAAGTGTGATAAAATGTCGTGGGATTTGAATTCTCGATTTGGGTTCTTTCATCCGTGTTGGTATGTTTGATTGATTCCTGTGGACTTTGTGGTAAATTTAGATTTTGTGATTTGGTGTCAATCGGCGGGAGAAAAACAATTTTCTACTAACTTTTAGGTTGTTTGAGTTGGCTTTCGTTAGAAACTGAATCTTATAAATTCATTTTCATTCCATGAATTGGAAGATATTTGAGGTGGGTTGTTCAGAAGAGTTTTCGGCTTGATGTAATTTTAAACTATGATGTAATTTTGCTGATGGTTGATAAACCAAACTTTCTTAATATATGTCATTGTTAGTTGTGGATTGCACTTTGTCTAATATTTTTATGTTGGAGGATTGGGGAAGTTATATTTGATTAAAAGTTTGTATTTTTTTTTTTTTGTTAATGGTGTATAAAATGAAGATAATATCTTTTGCTCATTGCATAAATTTTGCTAGATGGGGCATGTTGGCCCCCTCATATCTTTTGTTCATTGCATAACATTGTGTTTGATGGTAATGTGAATAAGCTTTATTTATGAGCTTATATTTTAGATCGCTAGGCTCGGCCCGAAAAAGTCTGGCCCATCCTAAAAAACCTAGGCCCCGGCCCGACCCAAAAAAGCCTGGCCCGGTTAGAAATGGGCTGGGCCTCGGGCTGGCCCAATGGCATTAACGGGCTTACATTTGGCCTTTTTTTTTGGGCCAGCCAGGCCCGGCCTGATGCCCAGCCCTATACACTGTTGAGTATAACTGTGTTCTTGATTATTCTAATAACTATGTGCTTGGACTCTAGACATCCATGGACCTGCTAGCTGCTCTTGGTCGGATTGGTTGCAGAGTAGGAGGGCCTCGAGTTTAAAGCTTTAGCATCCTTAGATCTGATGTGATCTGATCAGACCTTAGGATTTTAGACCTGATTTTAATTTCACAAGGATCTGAAATCTCTATTTGGTTGAAGTATCAATGGATTATACCATGGTTTTGAAACAAACCTTCAAAAACATGACCTATGGTACCTTCAAACCCATGCACAGATACGTAAATGTTCAAAAAGCAAGGGCTCACAATTTTCCATATTCCAAATGATATTTTTTTTTATATAGGTCGTGAACTGAAAATACAATATTTCAGAGAGAGATAGAAATATCGTTAACATCATTTGGTGACCATGGTTTGTGAAAAGAATTGCAGCTTTCGTAAAGTTTGAGCAAAAGTTTCAGCATCATACATTCAACAACCGAACCAGAATCTATGTCTTTCATCTGCCTAATGAACTCTTCAAAATAGTCATCACACTTGAGTCGACACAGCTGGCTGTCTTTGTGGTTTAGTGCAATTCAAAACAGTGTTAATTTTGTACTGCAGGAGCATCAGCTACAGTTCGTTTCGGGTCTTTTTACTCATGTTACTTCAAAAGAGATTTCAACATGTTGACAAGAGAGACTTCCATAATAGATGGAAATGTTGAACAAAGAACGCAGCTGATGTCTCAACAAAAATTTACGTCAGGTCTCAAGCATTTAGTTCCATAATCTTCACACACTCAATTGATCTATGGTACCTTCAAACCATGCACACATACGTTGATCAGGTCTATCATGCATTGAATCGAACATTTGGTGTGCAACGTACGCACACCATGGGGCTTCCTCTATGTGAGAGGCAACCCTAGGAACAGAAAAGGGATAGTTGAATGTGGCTGCCCCGAAGGGGAAAAGCAGAAGGAGCTGCCTGAGAGAAGTCCCCTTCTATACAAAAAGTGGAGAGAGATAGAGAAGAAGGGAGACAGAGAGAGACGTATCTGGATGCCATTGCCGTCGCCATGGAGATGGTCGTCGATCGCTAAGTCAGGCCACCGGTGACGTCTGAACTTCAGGCAGGAGTGACGATGGCGAGCTGAGCAGGCGTGAGGAGAAAGAGAAGAAACATGCGGAATGGAAAGGCAATCGAAGACCCCTGACGGCTGTCCCCCCTTTTTTTGTCATACATTAACCGTCCGTCGTCCGATCAAAATAAAATTGGATGGCAGTTGAAGTAGCCGTGAGAGACTTGAAGAGCCCCACTCTTAGGCTATATATATATATATATATATATATATATATATATATATATATATATATATATATATATATATATATATATATATATATATATATATATCTAACGGATCGAGTCGAACCCCATTATCCAACTCAAGCCAAACTAGTCAGCTCAAGCTTGGCCCATTATAGGCCAAGTACCTAAGTACTCATTCATTTTTGGATTTGGCTGGTCTTATTATATTTTCCATATTAAATTCTCGACTACTTGGCCCACTCTATTTAAGCATATCCTCTTATACTGGTGATCCATGTTGATGGTTGCGATCCTTGCTCCCTAGCCTCTCTTTGAAGCAACTATCCTTTAGGGCTTCTATGTTAGTGAGCTGCCATTAACAAACATGTTTCTACAAAAGAAGATGTAAGGAAAAACGTATTTGGTTAAAATTCATTGACTTCATGCATGTGAAAGAATACTCGTGTTTGTTACACATCATGGTTGATGAATTTTGGGGGGTTGAAGTTGACGAAAATTTTGTTAAAGCATAGTTCAACTGAATCAGATGTTGACTTGTCAAGACCATCCCAATGAAAGAGACCATAGGATGTTACATCCATATGACAACATGCTCATTATCCTTTGTTCATTGTCCTCAAGCAACATATAGAAAAAGGCAGTTATTTTACACCATCTCAAACACATGTGGCTACATTATTAGAGCAATTTGTGTTCAGTACGATCAACATTCACTTACTTTGAGTAGAACAAATAGTTACGCAGCATAGGTGATTGCATTTGAGGGGCGAAAGTTGAATGACATCCGCAGTTGTTGGCACCACAGCAAAAAAGCAACCTGCAGAAGCAACATAGAGCTTAAGCATACGGAAGAAAAATCTTACCAAGCTACTGATAGAAATGTCTTCAATCGGAAACACTTCCTCACTTAATTGGCCATAAATGCTCATTAGCTCATCATCTGTGTCATTTCACTACCAACGGTTTGCACCTTTGCTAGAATGACATTACCAGAAAAGTTGGTCAGGCAAATAATCATCCTTCAACCATTGTGAAACTCAAACGAAAGCAGGTGTGAATCAAACTGGGGGCAAAATCGTCCTTGAGGGGTTTTGACCTAGAAGGGCAGGTTCATCCTTTAAAATCTAGTGGTCAGCGGTCCGGCATTTGAGATCTGTTTGGACCCACCAAATGAGGACATGGCGTCGATGGATGATCTCTCATATGGGTTTATGGTGGTAGGGTCGTGTACTGAATCCCTTTTGCTCGACCCTTAAACGATCATATCTTCGTTCGCTAGTGATTGAACTCTGGATCATCACGTCCATTCAATACGCCCGGCGATCTGCGATGACCTGTTCCAGGCGATCTCCCAAGCATCTCTCGAGGCCTCCAAGCGGCGCGTGCCAGTAAGTTCACCGAAAGCCCTGGACACGAGTCGGGTAACGCTCTTCCTCCCCTTTTCAACCACCTAAGTAGGCCGAAGAAAGCAGCGCCAGGGGCCATTGGGTTATGAGATTCTCATTCCCATAGTCGGTTGCAGAGAGGTCAGACGGCCCTGCTTATGCTTACAAAGACGGCTACAAATCTCCTTAAGAAGAAGAAAAAAAGAGAAAGTCATTTCGTTGGTAGTCTCCAAACTCAATAATAACACTGTGAGGATGCAATTGAAAAGAGGCAGGCGAACAAGATAGAGTGGCATTCCTCCTTATTCTCATATCGCGCAAGAGAGCTCACTCGTATTTCTCTTCTTTCTTTGGCCTTGCTTTTTCATCAGTATCCCCAAGCAACCGATGGGGGCTAGTACTTCCAGGAATTCGGAAAGCGGGCATGGCGGTGGGGAGGGCCTGGACCAGGTCGGTGGGCAACTGTATGTGTCTCTTAAGATGGAGAATTACAAGCTCAATGGGGAACTCATGCCCCATGTCTACGGCTCGGTTCCTCTGGTTGGTTCTTGGGATTCTTCTAAAGCGGTGAGTAATTCATTTGGGGTGTGGCCTTAATTTGGATTCGTCATTACTCGTAGAGGAAGCAGCCTCGAACTCGATTTTTTTTTTTTGAAGCATGTTCAATGAAATAAGTGATGCATAATTAGAGATTGGTGTTTCAGCTTCCAATGGAACGCGAATCGACGTCGATCTGGGAATTGAGTTTTGTGGTTCCTCCAAATCACGGTCCGTATTATGTAATTGAGTTGCTTCGTTTTCATTGAATTTCAATGCTTTGGATGTGATTAGCCGAAGGGTTTGGTTAAACTGTTGTGCCTTCTATCTCCTGCTTTTTCTTAAACCTGAGTTTGGTTGCAGAGACACTGGATTTCAAGTTCCTGCTGAAACCAAAATATCAGGCGACTCCCTGCATTGTTGAGGAGGGTCCCAACCGGCTGCTTACGAGAGGAGCTCTACAAGGGGACAGGAGATTGGCGTTGTTCAGAATTAGTAATGACGAGGTGTTAGAATATCGGGTATTGATTAAGGCAGATCGCGTTTCTCCCTTTGATCTAGCTGCTAGTTGGAGGGCATATTTGGAGAACCTCCAACCTTCAACTGTTCGTGGAATACCGGATGTTAGTATTAATTCTGCTCCAGATACAAGCATCGAGGTGTGGAAAGAGGCCTCTTCTGGTCCCTTATGAACCCATTGCTTCTGTTTTAGACTTTCTTTGCCTTCAGGATTGAATATGACGGTTAATTGAGCCAACTCGCAATGTCTTTTGATTCATTTTAAAGAGTTCTGATAGCCCAGAAGTCTATCTGTTATAGTAGTTCTCTATAGCTTAAAACCACATGCAATGTCTTTACTGTTTTTGATAGCTTGTGATTCAAAACATTACTTGAGCAGTAAGGCTCTCCTTGAATGCGTTTGTTAAGGTGGGAGTTCACCTCCTTCAATTAATTTTCATATTGGCACATAGCATTTTTCTTGCCTTTGAAATTATTCTGGTTTGCTCATCTTTATCATTGGATAGATAGCGTGTTGATGGCCATCAAGTTTGGCAGGATGTTTGTGGTTATACCTGATCAGGAGTTGTCTGTTATGTCTTTTAGTGTACAAATTATATAATAAATATCCTAAAGTTGCGCAACTCAGATTCAGATTCTGATTTTTCCTCACTTGATTGACCTGCACATGGATGCAATTTGTTTAATGTGTTTGATCTTACTCTGCTGAGATTGAAGCCCTGAGGGTCCTAATTTCATCTGTTTCTTTGCTTTCAAACAGAATGGTTCTGCAGTTACTTTGGAACTCGATTTAGAACACTATGTCATTCCAGCTCCAGCAGGTGCAGCCTCCACCATGACTTATGCAGCAAACCTGGCAGAGACTCCAAGGTCATTAGGGCCCTGCAGAAATTCTTCCAGCGCTGACACCACCACTACATATTCAAATGGGACAAACGAGAATAGCCAGTCTCTGTATTTGAAGGTTGGTGCAATAAATTAATACTAGGATACAATTTCTACTTGATCTACGAGAACAAAATTGGTATTCCATCAATATAATTTTCTAACAAATGGGATGTTTCAATTTGTGTTTTTTCTCTTTATTGATGCTTAATTTCTTAATTTTCTTATATAAATTAGCTTTTCTTTTTCCAATATGTTTGAAAATCACAATATCTTCAAAATGGGTTCCTGAAGAAATAGCAGAGCTCTCTTCAGGGAGAAAGGAAATTTTGCTACATGAAAGCGACATAAATTTATAGAAGACAATAAAAGGCACTGTGTTTACATCAGAAGGATATGAATACACAGAAACAATAGTAAGGCTGAGAAATTATAGCAGTTGTTGCATTTTTAATGGGAATGACATGTGACCATACATAAGGTTGATTCTAGTTGCAAGCTCCGATCTTGTATAACTAGGTGAGCTCTAAAAGGGCCTGCAGCATGGGGAAAAAAGTGTATTTCAAAATACACACAACATGGGCAAGTTCCTTATGCATGCATGAGATGCACCAAATTAAGCAGAAATCCACATAGATCTGACACTAAAAATTGATCTGATACCTTGCTGCAACAAGACCTGAAACACTGTGCAGAATGAAATTCTCACTGTAAATGAAGCTCTGCTTGATTCATTTGTACATGTTCCAAGGTATATATCCAAATCATAGAAATAATGGTTTAAGATATCTGACCAGTAGATCCTCGTAGGTGACATTGTTATGGACTTTGTCACATAGGCTGAACCTATGTTGTTAAAAGCAATGTTGTAAAAGGCGCATCGTAACACGTATTGGTTGGGCTGATCTGTATATTGTATTATAACATATCGTAAAATTATTTTTTAATCCAAAAAAATAAAAAAATTCAGAAAAATCATGAAAAATGTGTTCTATATAAAAAATTCATCACAGACATAATGAATATTCATAATTCATCATTCATTGGCCATAATATTTTGACAACACATTAAAAATAAAACAAATAACTTGATAAAATAAATGCGAACACATGGTAAACTTTACAAAACAATGGAAATATACTTAAAACTTGAAATTGAGAGATTGTATACTTTTTGTAAAAGAAGAAACACAAAATCTCCCCTTTTTAACTTATGAATGGATTTCTGACAGCAAATCTCCCTTCAAATTGGCAATCTCTCCCTCAAATCGACAATGTATTTGACAATTTTCTCCAAAACCAGTAAAAAGGTCTCCTTTTTGGAGATGTTAGAAGTTTTAGAAATGGAAGGAAAGAGATAGTTTAAAAAAAATCAATCAAAGTGGGACTTTTTTAAAAATTGCACCGTATTGTGAGATACGGCCTATACACCTACGATACACATGAAAAATGTCTATCATAGGCATAGGTTTTGCCAACCTATACGATACCAACCTATAGATACGTATCATACGATATGGCTCAGATAACACTGGTTAAAAGCACTAAGTGCAGCCTAGGTAGTGAGTGCAGCACATGCAAGACCGGTGCATTCACTGGTGCACCAGAAAAAGAAAGGTAAATCAAGACTCTCTGCTATGTACTAGGAAGAAAATCAGGCGCTGCCTTTTCCGTTTGTCCCACCTCCAGTCATCTGCCACTGATCTGCTCCTTCCGCTGCATTGGGGGGAGGTAGGAAGGGCAGGACGGATTTTGGTCCTGGTGCATCGTTGGAGATTGAGTAGATTCCATTTTTGTTCCACCCAGATAGAGTTTATCCACTGCCCACAAGTAGCAGCAGTGTGGAGTGCATTTGACCAGGCAAAAGCATCGGTAGGAACAATTGTATCCACCTGAACATCAGCGTCCTTTAAGATTAACATCACTGAAAGTATTTTTTTAATGAAAACCTGTTGTTATATAATTATAACAACAAAAACAATTAAAATTCAAGATAAGACTTGTTGAGAGTTAACAATAGTATAGGTTCTTTTTGTAAACAGCTAGGAATTGTGTGTGTTTTTCTGGTCAATGGTGATAAGTAGTGGGTTGATATTATTAATTTGGGAGGTCTTTTTTAATATTTATGTTTTATAGTTTGGTCTAATTTTGTAATTCTGTTTACTACCCCTGATCTCTTTTAACGTGGGATTAGGATTAATGCTTTGAGAATTTGTCTCTCTTGTGTTCTTCCTCTTCTTCTTCTTCTTCTTCTCTAGACCTAAAATCAAGAAGATTCATGTTGAATATTCTATAACATAAACAAATTTCAAATTTGATCAATGAACATTAACTTCTGCAGGTTATATAGCTTAAAAAGAGCAAGTTGCTTCAATATCATTGCTCTGCAATGTTTTAGTGCCTGCAAAATTTTCTATTTCCATAAATCCCGACAATTCAGTCTCTAACTCTAATTTCTAAAATTTAGAAACCAGGCTAAATACTGGCTATCATGGATACTCGACATAATCACAATTTCTCAGCTAACCTTGCATGTCACAAAACTGTCTTCTATTGCACTTCTGTTGAACATGACAAGGAAGATATACATAAATATGCACACACACGCGGACACAAACACACAAGCAGTTTCAAACAAGAAACATCAAGCATTCAAATTATAATACCATATAGATTAAGCTGCTGAAAGTTGTCAGATGATTAAATTTTTAAAGTCTGTCACTAAAGATCACAAACACACAAGCAGTTTCAAACAAGAAACATCAAACATTCAAATTATAATAGCATATAGATTAAGCTGCTGAAAGTTGTCAGATGATTAAATTTTTAAAATCTGTCACTAAAGATCTTTAGTGGAGAACATTAATAATGGTTTATGATGTTGCAATAGTTTGTGTTGTAGTAAGGGTTTCATGGTGCTTTTAGTGACGGATTTCAAATATTTAGCCATCTGGTAATATCCAGCAGCTGGCTGATTTCAATATATATATATATATATATATATATATATATATATAACTTTTGATTTTAGCCATCCGACAACTGGTGGGCACATGAATGCATTGAGTTTTCATATATACTTTTGTATCTGTATATATAGAAGTCAGGGCATAGGATAGCCTCAATTCATGTGCACATGCCGTCTAATCTTAATGAACGGATGCCCTTCGGTGTTGGTGGCACGTGCCAAGGTCTCCCTTGCACGGTCAAGGAGAGGCGATGGCCTTTCCCATCCTCTCTGCGATGAGTATGGGGGAGGCGGTTACCTCCCCCTCCTCGAACCTCCAAAAAAATAAGTACATAAATTAAACAAAAAAAAAATGCTTGTGCTTTGGCGTGCCTCATAAACTGGATGCTCAAAGCAAGGAGGCACACCTCCTCTCTCTCTCTCTTTATATATACATATATATATACATATTTATATATATAAGACAAGTGAAATGCAATGTCAAAAAGAATGATGAAGAGAAGGTTAACATAATAATAATAATAATAATAATAATAATAAAAAGAGGAAGAAGAAAAAAAAGAAGAAGAAAGCTATTTTTGATCATAAGTAGAAAAGAAAATAAAAGGAAGAAAATTTCAGAGAGGACAAAAAAGAAGAGAAGAATAATAAAAGAAATAAATTGTACATTGTTGAAGAAAAAACAAAAACAATCACGGTGAGCTCCTAGGCAATAGCTAGGCATTCCCAAATTGCAGGTCACCTAGGAATAGCCAAGCCTAGGGATCTAGGGTGAGTGTTGGTGCACACATACGAGTGTTGTTTAACAGCCAAGATCTGAAGATAAAGAAGCGTCACTTTCATAAAATTTCTAGCATAGTTTTTCAAGAGGATAACACAGGAGAGAAATTGGAGAATTCGTATCGCATATTTCATGCATCTCGATATAGTCGTACATGTTGTCTTTCTACATATTGAGGTTCACTAAAGGATGCTCGCGTTCGTTTTGTTCACAAAACTTGTTTGTTTTTCATTGGTAACAGATCTGAATGCTCAATCTGTTCTTCTAAGTTAATACAATATTCTTTTTTCCATCAAATTTGTTTATGAAAAATATGAAACACCTTTTACAAAAAGGAACATTTAATATCAGCACTCACGTGTTGCACTATTCTTTTGATGTAGGACATGGAGGCCACCATTGCAGACAATCCGATAGTTGCTGCTGCCCCTGGCATGGTTGATAAGTCAGTAGGAGCAGTTTCACCTCTTCGAAAACAAGATGGGCAAAGGGGATTCCTTGTGGATAGGGGTGTTGGTTCCCCCAGGCATGCTAGATCATCCAGTGCAACTATCATCATGAGTCGAGATCTTAAATTGGATTCAGAAGTCAAGGTTGGTGTGTGCCTGTTGAAAACTGAATTTTGTTGTATATGCTCTTTGGTTTGCTGATATGTCATCTTTTACATCTATTTTAACTATTCTTTATTTCATTTGTAACCATGTGCTTTACTATCAGACTTAATGCAGTTTTGGTTGCATACTCCTCTGGTATTCTTCTAATCCTTCCATTATGTATTCAATCTTTGGAAGACTATGCCGGCAGCTGCAGGAGCTGTTGCAGCAGCAGCTATAGCTGATCAGATGCTTGGACCAAAAGAGGACCGTAAATTGGCTATTGTTCTGGTAATCTATGATTCTATTGTGTGTACTAAAAAATCTTCTATTCTGAGAAGCTGCTTTGTTCATCAGTGATTGATTTCACCTTTTTGTTGAAGACTTTTTCACATTATAAAAGATAGATTAGTGTGAATAATTTGTTTGACTGTTAGCTTCAATTTGTCTGTCAGAAATCCAAATTGGTTCTACTTTTCTAATTTGATGTTTATTTTTGCAGTTATTTATTTGTCCTATTAGTTAGGTGGAACGGATAGGTATGTGAAACAAAGCTAGTTTCTTTATAAGCAGTGGCCATTGCTTGACTGTCCTCAATAAGGAGTCTTGTAATGCACACAATACATCTAAATATGCCCATGAATGTGGCAAAGTGGTAAATAGACGAACATAAACGTGGATGCAAGTAGGAACTTCTGGTATGAGCTGTCTGATTTCTCTTTTTTCCTGAGATTTTGTGCTTGAAGAACATTGCAGGGTGTTGACTATAGTTCTGGTACCAGTACAGATCATCTAAAGGAAGATTTTGCTACTTCAGGAAGAGTTTTTCATGTTGAATACTGATAAGAGCTTCAGCATCTCTCACTTTATTTTTTCTTTACATTTTTAATCTTTTTCAACTTTTTTTGTTAGTTATTATATCCACATAGGAAGCCCGAAGCAGTATAACAATACTTGCATTAGACTTTGTTAACAATGTTGTATCAAGATAGCAACAGTTTGAATCCAAAACCATTCCTAAATCTATCAAATTGAACTTCAGGAGTGTAAAGTAGTGTTGTGTCAAGATAGCAACTAAGCATCCCTAATTTGTTCAAATTTAACTTTAGGAGTCGGCTTAAGCCCATATAGGGCTTTTGCAAGTGAAAAACCTTACAAGAAAGAATGTTCATATCAATGGACTTTCTCTATATACTTCATTCAAGTTTCCATTAAAGAAATGCATTTTAAATGTCCATATATATTCCATTCTTTAACAAATAAAATAGAAACAAGAGTTTCTAATAGTGCTCATTTTAGATATAGGTGGAAGATTTTTTCATAATCGTATTCTTGTGAATACTCTTTGACAAGAAGTGTAGCACTATATACATAGAAGTCTACCAAGGTTTTTAAAAACTTTGTTTGATATCATTGAAATGATCTCTCTCTCTCTCTCTCTCTCTCTCTCTCTCTCTTAAAAACTTTGTTTGATATCATTAAAACGATATCATTGAAATGATCTTCTCTCCCTCTTCTGAAATCACGTTTATAACATTTTATAGAGTTTCATGAGAAAACTTGCACACAAAGCTAAATTGATCCGACCTATACAAACTATATTTGCTACAAACATTTGACTGTGTATAGTCAAGCAAAAAAATCTTGTAAGACAGATCTTCTCCAGTGGTGAATGGGCTGCACGTTTACATACCTATATAAAAAAAAAATTCTTGTGCAATTGGATATTTTATTTAATAATGATTTTTGGGAACCATGCTTTAAGTTATTTAGATCAGTATACCTTTGATCAAAATCCTATCGTTAACAGCGAAGATAGGCTTGACATGGGGCATCTCTTTAAAAGTATGGATAAAGCAAAAGAGGCTGTGAAAAAAAATCTAAAGGGGGGAAAAGGATTATGCATACCTATTTGGAATATTATAGATAAAAGGCGGTCTATTCAACTTCATCGACCCCTTCATGCAGTAGCCTATCATTTAATTTACGTCTTGAGATATTCTACCACATTAAAAACAGAGAGAGGTCATGCATGATTTGTTGGACTAAATTGAAGTATTAGTTATCAGTTATGAAACCTAGTGAACAAGATGCCGTCCATCCTGAGATGGAAATATATGATAATTGTCGATGTGATATGGTTGAGAAAGACTAAGAAGGATCTTCTTTGGTTTCATTAATTCCATTTTCGTTTTCAATAAAATATATGTTTCTTGATACACATAATTCATTAGCTTTGAAATTGTATCATCCATACCATTTTTCTGTGTCGAAATACCATAGAAAAGCACACTATATTGATTTTGATAAAATTTTTCATGCTTGTTAGCAAAAATGGAACTACAATAATAAAGTGTTCTTAGCCCTTTTGTAACAGACTCCATTTTATAGAATTTTAAGAAGAACTATTTTCCGAAGGATGAGGGGTATGTCACACGGGTGTGGGCTTTGTTGCAAGTACGGATGCGGGTGTGGGAAACATCAAATTTCAAAAAAATTTAGGTGCAGGTATATTTATACTATGTTGTGTAGTTTAATAGCCTTATTTATCTACATTTACACAAGTCCTAAGCTGTTTGTATTAGGAGTAGTTCAGTCAAGTGCGCATTTGGTGGTCAGTTTTGGCCTAGTTCAGCTTACCACACTCCCCCTGTCATTCAAACCCTGGTGGTTGTTGCATATAGACAGTCTCATCAAGATCATCGTACAAAAGACATTTTTGACATCAAGCTGATACATGTGCCAGTCATGGTGTATAGCCACATAGATGATAAGCAGAGTGATTCCCAACCAAACAACAAGAGAGAAAATCTCAAAGAAATCAACCCCGTAAGTCTGCGTGTAGCCCTTAGCAACCAACCGAGATTTGTATCTTTCCATAGAACCATCAGAATTATATTTCACTGTGAATACCCACTTGGAGCCAACAATGTCACAATTAAGAGGATGATCAACAAGTTCTCAGGTGCCTCGCTGAACTAATGCATCCATCGCATCTTGCATAGCCTGTCTCCACTGAGTATCTAACGAAGCCTGTTGGTGACAAGTAAGAACTGCATGGCAGTTAGAGCTTGAATAAACTATTGCATATTTTTACCAACACTGTCAGTAGAAACAAAATGAGATATAGGATGCAGAGCACATTATCACGTGCCTTTGCGAATAACAATAGGTAAGTCCTGACACGAATCAGATGGACTAGGTCTACTCACTTCAGATATACTTACCTCCTGAGAAGTGGTTGGGACGTATGTAGACCAGCGGAGGATCACGAAACTTGGACACTACAGCAAGAGAATCTCTAGAAGGAGACTCAAATGGGAACAACTCCAAAGAAATAGGATCAATAGGTACTGGTTTAGGCGATGGTAGCATCTTAGTAGAGGTAGGAGAGAGACTATAATAAGGCTGAGACTCAAAGAATGTGACATCCGCACTGATATATTCTTTTTGAGTTAAGGGATCAAAGCATTTGTAGCCTTTATGGTTTCTGGAGTAGCCAATAAAAATACATTTAATGGCTTGCGCCCCTAATTTATCACGTGTGGGTCCAAGTATGTGAACAAAACATGTGCAACCAAATACTTTGGGAGCTACTGGAAACAAGGGTCTTTGTGGGTGCACAAGTTTAATGGAAACCTGGTTGTCAATGGAGGATGGGGGTAAACGGTTGGTCAAGTAACAGACAGTGGAAATGACATCTCCCAAAAAATATGTAGGTAGATTAGTATGAAGCATAAGGGAACGAGCCACATTTAAAAGTTGGCGATGTTTGCGCTCAGCTACTCCATTTTGCTGGGAGGTATGAGGACAAGTATACTGAGGAGAAATGCGCTTGAACTCAAGAGCGTTATCAGTGCTAATGCTTTTAACAAGAATACCAAACTGGGTCTTTATTTCAATAATAAGGTTCTTGAGAGTACATATGACTTCAGGCATTTCTTTCAAAAGGAAAGCCCAAGTGACTCAAGATTATGACAAGGAAGTAACAAAATCTAGACCTACTAGCAACTCTGCTAAGACCCCATACATCAACATGAAGAAGATCAAATAGTCTTCAACTGGACGGACTAAGACTCGATGGATTACTGCTCCGTGTGCTTGCCAAGTTGACAGGCTTCACACTGAAACGACTCTGGTACTGATAGATGAGGAAGCAAGTGACGGAACTTGGAGACAGATGGATGACCAAGTCTGAGATGCCACTGGAAGGAGGAGGACAATGAAGAAGTCGAGAAAGCTACAATACCTACAGAATTAGACAGGAAGTAGATGCCCCCTTTCTGATAGCCTCCACCAATCATCTTCTCAGTTTGCTAGTCCTGAAATGAACATATTCCAGAGTCAAATGTAACATGATAATGTAAATCATTAATCAATTGTCCAACTGATAAAAGATTAGTAGGATACCTAAGAGCATATAACACATTAGGAATTGTCATAGACTGAAAAATCTTAATATCTCCATAACCCATGATAGGAGACCATCTAGCTTTATACCTTGCAAGTGATCGATCACTTCTAGCTTTATCAGTGGGATACTTAGGAGCATATAACACATTAGGAATTGTCATAGACTGAAAAATCTTAATATCTCCATAACCCATGATAGGAGACCATCTAGCTTTATACCTTGCAAGTGATCGATCACTTCTAGTCTTAACTTTATGTACTCATCTACATCCTATTGTCTTTTTTCTTGCAGGAAGGAAAACAATTTCTTAAGTTTTATTGTTTTCAAGGACTCTAAGCTCATTGTTCATAGCTTCTATCTGATGTTGATGGGTCTTGGCCTCAACATAGGAGAAAGGTTCATCATAAGAGTGAATAGCCAATAAACAATCCTTATGTTTTGACATGAGTAGTGCTCTGCTCATGGGGGTTACTATAAATGAAATAAATTGTATCGGTATGCTGAAGCTGTGCAATCTCTTGTTTGCTCAATTATATTTGAGGTTAGCTCTGTTTCAAAGGCTAATGCTGGGCACTTTTCTTTTGAAGACATCATTGGGCTCAGTAACTTGTTGCGTTGGCTTGAAATGGGTGTGAAGGCTGATACGATGCTTCTCCTGCAGTAAAACATGCTCAAATGCCAGTCAGTAGCTATTTTTTTATGTGTACATCATGAGGTCAAAAATGGACTTGGTCAAATTTGTCTGAGTCCAAAAAGGGATGTATATATGGCCATGGGTGCATTGACCACACCCAATATAGGTTTGACTGTGCCCAGGCTGTATCCAAGGGCATACTGGTACCTGTACCTGTGTTGCACCCATGTCGACAAGAGTACCTCATCCAAATAAAGGTACCCGTGTGACAGAGCTTCTAGATTCAAGCAGGTCTAAGCTATTTTGTCCAATCGGAACCATAAGTACAGCCTCTGGTTGGTGTTATAATAGTTTGTTCTGCTCTGAAGGCCATCTGTTTCCTAATTGTGCAATTATTAATGCATAAATTACATGAATGAACAAATTTTTTTTTCTTCTGCTATAAAAGCCTTTTGATATTTAGAGGTGTCTTGAGTAGCTATGGTTTTGAGTCTTTTGACCTTGCTGAACATGAAGCATTTCCGAAGTTATCTGTTAAACATTATTTATGTTCTTGAGTGGTTGAAATTTGGATAGGTTGGGTGGGATCATTGATTTGCTCAGTTCCAAATGAATGGTAACACAAACCTTTTATTGTGTATAGGTTGGGTTACCAGCACGGGGAAAGACCTTTACAGCAGCGAAGCTTACTAGGTATCTTCGTTGGTTAGGTCATGAAACCAAGCATTTCAATGTTGGCAAGGTGATTTGGTTAACAATTTTATTTCTGTATGTCCTCAAAATGTTACATGGTTTTTACTGATTATTTTCTTTTCTCTGTTGGCTCGTCAATAGTACCGGCGTCTTAAGCATGGAGCAAATCAAGTAAGCTCTTATTGTTTTACTTTCATTGCCATGAAATAGTTCTAGACTATTTATATGTTTTTACACTGTCACAATTTTAAAAATTCATCAATTGGCAGTTTATTTCACTGTAAGCATCAATTTTTTTTTTGTCCATCACTTGTAAATATTGCATGGTTGAAGGCAATTACATGCCATTTTATTTCTTTCTTATATAATTCTTAAGAGTCATGATGAATGGAAATTCTGTCTTCAGACAGCCACTTTAATTTGGTGCCTGATGTACTCTGTTGACACAATTACAGATAAATGCATTGTATCAGAAGTATCATACATCTAAAATAGAAGTACTTTCTGAGAGAAACAAATTTCCAATTGAAAAACCAAATGTTTATTATGTTCGTTTATAAGTTACAACTACGCTGTATTAGTTGTTATGATATCCTATAGAGCAAATGAAGTCATGAGAAACAAGTAAAATAAGAGAACGAGTGTAGCAGGATGTTTCCAGAGTCCATTTTCCTCAATCAATGACAAGAGGCAATTTGAAATCAGACCTAAGATGGTCCTGACCATAATGGAAGACATGTTCAGGAGAAAACAAAAAAAGGCCCATGTATACATTGCTTATGTGACGCCTTTATCCCTGACTTGCCAACATTTCTTGGAGGCTTGGTTCATTCATGGGGATGGTGAGATTGTTAACTAACTAGAAGTTTTTATGAATGGATGACAAAAAACTTTTTAGGTCCACTTTCTTCATTGTCGGTGCAATATATTTGGTCTTCTTATGATACACTGGATCTATATCCATTTTAATGGTAGTTTCATCAACACCGTAAAACTCACAAGTTCCTATCTTATAGCCCTTTACAGTGCCCTCTCTGTGGACTAATCTCACTGTAAAACTCACCAACAGGCTAAAAGCAGCCCAAGAACAACGAACTTATCACTCTAGATATATTAACTCAAAAAGCCTATCATGGCTTTCGACAACAAGTGCACTAAGGCAGTGAGTCAAAAATCTTATAGCTTACCATAATTCCACGACTACACTAGGTATCAAAACAGGATGTGTGTACTAAGGCAGTGTATTCTATCTTCTGTGCACCTTTTTTTGTTGCATTTTGCAAACATTGCATTGCATTTTCCCACAGGCCTTAAGTTCACAAAAGCTCAGAACACTCGATATTTTCATGGTTTCCCTGCTCTACTTTCCAGGGGACTCATATGGGACCCTTGTAGCAGTTTAACCCTTTTATTTCAAGCAACTAGGTAACATGCCATAAATCCTCAAATAGACATCTTTGACCACATGGTAGAAATTACAATGAACATGTCTCACTATAGCTCCATGTTAATGACCTATAGATAGCTACTGATTTCTTTCCTTATTACCGACACTATGTTGAGCTTAACTTTCACATTTAGCATTCAATCATGCACAAGTTCTTCATTCTGCAAGCATATAAAATTGTATGTCATTGGACTGAAATCTCTTACAAAGATGCTGTGGCAGCTAACAATCGTAATTCGTAAGTACGTGCATTGAATACGTTAAACTTTTGATGTTAATGTTAAGGCCTGTAATGTATGTATGGTTCTTCCATTTGGAAGTTGAAAAAAATGGTTATTATATGTTGTTTTAGTTATTGCTGATGATTTTTAATAGGTTTGTATATGCTTAACTGCAGTCAGCTGATTTTTTTCGAGGAGACAACCCCGAAGGGATAGAGGCCCGGAATGAGGTATCAATTACAAGCTTCTAAAGCCCTTCTCTCTCCTCCCATGTCACCAAATTTCAATGGCAGTTTGATAAATGGTTCTAGTGGTTGAGATAAATATGATCATTGCTAAAGGGTATATGCTCATAAAGCATGTGAAGTATTGGCTTTGGTCGCTGCTTAGTGATTCATAGTTTATGTCTAGTAAAACCGTTGTTGATCTTTCTAACTTAAACATATTTTTACTCCATTCCTGCATTGCATCTATTAAAATGGACAATATGATCATCATGGATTAATCCTATGGTTTGGGTCCCGAAACATTCTTTCAGTCAAAAGATGTGCTTTAGTTGCTTATGAAAATTTTCTTTGCAAGGAGGAAATTTTGCTATCGGTATCTGCAGCTTTTTTTTGTCATTCGCTGCAATTGCAAGATTAGCACTTGATGGTGTATTATTAATTTATTAGGATGATATGAATCGGAAGTGGTCTTCATGATGTAAAAATGCAATCGGTCAAGCTAATGCAATGACATAAATACAAGGAGAATAATGGTCATATGAGGTAGAAGCCTAGAAGTGAGGTCACAATATTGAATGGTGTCACCAATATTGCTTCTTTTTTGAAAAAAACGTGATATTTATGTTAAAAAGGATTAAAATGAAAAAACCATCTTTTCTGCTTTGTTTTTTGGAAAAAAGCACAAAAATGAATTTAACGCATTTTTTTAATGTTTTGAGTGCATTTTTTGTGTGTTATTTTTGCTTTAAAGTTTAAAAGTTAAGTCAAATTATTTATATTCATTTATATCCTTATTAAAACATGATGATATGTTCACATTTCACATCATCAGGCAATTTTAACATGCTCCAGATATAGTCCATATTATTCATGTCATATCTGCTGCAAAGCCTGCCGGGGCTTGGCCCCATTTTTTATTGACAAAAAATATGGTTATATACAGTGTACAAAAACGAATAGGGGAAGGCGTTTAACATTAGGGAAATGCATTCCAGCACAACCTTGACCTTAAGGGGCATGGCTTCAAAAGCAGGAAAATGACATCTATAGAAGGATTAGAGTTGGTAAGAAATAAACACTTCCTACGACAGTGAGCAGTAGAGAACACCATGGATGCATTCCGCGGATAATTGAGAATAGATCTGATACGACTCCTCCATCCTTTAGGTCCCACCATGAGAGCAATACCATTGTCCAATGAAGAAATCATCAAAATGATATCACTTAAGATCGAAACACAGCTCTGAAGGAAATGGGACTGCCGAGCAGACAGCCCAACCGCCAAAACTTGATGAGCCTGATTGAAATTGCAAAAGCAACCTTGAAACAGTCTAGCTGGTGAAGGAAAGCCATTTGCGCAGACCAAAGCATAGCCTGTTGATGAATCACTTTCAATGAAAGCAACCGATCCTATAACTGCTGGAGGTCCTTCCAGATGGCCTCTGCAGCTTGAGAGGAAGGTGGGATAGCGACCCCGTGTCTGCCTCCATTATGGGCCTTCCAAACTTGTCTGATAACCAAAGTTAAAGTAGAATTCTGCACATCTGATTTCCACCCCCTTCTGAAACTGCTGTCTCTCTGTTTAAGAATAGTGGACAGTGAAAATCAGGCCCGATCTTGAGAATGCAAATGCTTCAAGGGATACATTCTTGAAGATCCCAACAACTTCAATAGGTAATACAAAGCCAAACCTCAAACTTGAGGAGAAGATACCAAATATATTAATCTCAAGAGAAGAATATACAAAAGAGGCCTAAAAGCCTTAGTAAAAACAAGGGACAAAAGTCCCTTATTTATAATACAAGAAAAGGAGGAGAAGAAGAAGGGAGATGGCTGTTGGGCCATCTCCAACAGCTAGAAATCTAGCCGTTGGAGGCTGGTCCAACAGCTATATTCCCTCTAAAAGATAATAAAACAAAGGTGAAAAATAAAAGAAAGGAAAAATACAAAAAGAAAGATCAAATTACAAACACGACCTAAGTACCCTAAACTATGCACATAAATATATATAAGACATATATTAGCATACTAATATATGTAATATACATACATATAGATATATGTATAGATAGGGACATATACATTCTAACAGACAGAACATCATTTCCCAATGGCTGACCTTTACCAAACTTAGACTCAGGCCACTTTCAGACCTGACTGGTCCACATACATGTAGGGAACAAATAGGTTGATTTAAGCAACCTCTAACTTCAGTCAACATGAGGGCTGTGATGGGAATTATGAGCATCCAATAATCAACAATCTACTACAGGCTTGTGTGTGTTTTAGCATGATCCTTTAATACCTTATAGAGGGAAAAAGCAACAGAAAGTCTGTCTCTCCTCCACTGACGCTGAGTGTTGTGCAATAGCAACCACAGTTAGGGGGATTGTTTGGGTGAAAAGACATATGAAAGACATGGGTGAACATCTCCAAAGCCGACCAAGTGGTGTCGTAATAACAGAAATGAGTCTGTATAATAATCATTTTCATATTTATCAGAGAACCAAATACATTGAAATGGATTTTCACTACGCTCATGAAAAATTTCATAAGAAGACCATATGATTGCCATATGTTCTTCAGAATTCCAAATTGAGCTTATTTCTTCACTAAGACATAAGGTAAACCTAGATTTTTGTTTCTTCTTAACAAACTTTGATTGTCACCCTGTATAGGGAAGTGCTAAAATTATATATATACATACATACATATATACATATACATATATATATATTATGTATATATATATATATATATATAGTTATATACTTTGTTGTATTCTATATATTTTCTCGTTTGTGTACTTTTTGGAGCTTTGTAATTGTATTTCATCTTTTATTTTTTCTGTGTTCCTGAGCTGGCTTCTTCTAGTCATTAGAGGCCCCAATGGCCAGATTTATAGCTGTTGGATAGCTTGCAACTGCTCCTTCTCTCTATAAGTGGGGACTTCTGTTCTTCATAAATTATGCTTCTTTAAAGCACTTTGTCTATCACTGATTGAAGGATTTGTAGCTATGTTTGCTATGCCTTTGTGCGCACTGAGCTCCTTGTGGATCTTGTGAGTGATTTTGCCTTGATTTGGTTTGATGTAGTTTTATAACTATATTTCCAAGTTTACGGTCAGTCCATGCTCAGTCCCAACAGAGAGACTGTACGACCCAAAATTAATCATTTTTCTGAATCATTTTATTGAAACAGTTAGACTAGTTTGAGAAGAACCTTGGGTATGTATGTTGTAGGTGGAAGATAAAATGTCTACAAATTTATGTTGCCAAGAGCAGAGTTGTTGGAGCAGCGCTCCAGAAGCAAAAAGAGAGACACTCCCTGAGAAGTCACATGCAGTTTTCATATCACTTTTTAACATATCTTAATCTATTAAACATGTCCACTGTAAGATGAAAGCACCAATGATATTATAGAGCTTATTTAAGCATGATGTGAATTTCCTCAAAATAATGGAAAAAATCATGGTCTGAATTTTCTACAAACAAATGAAAAAACCAGAATATCCCTAATGTGAAAGATTGAATCATCATATATATGAGAAAAGAAAAAAATGTAATTCTGAAGAACACAACGATAAAAAATAACTCTAATCCAGGAGGAAGTAGAAATAAAATGTTAGGAGGATAAGTTAAGAAGTTGGGAGAGATACCTCTTGGCAAGGCCGGCATGCAGAGTTGCTGGATAACAGGCTGCCTCTGCTGGCAGTTTTTGTGTGTGTGTGTGAGAGAGAGAGAGAGAGAGAGAGAGCTTACCAAAAGAGTTGACATTATGAGAGACTGTCATTGTACAGGGGGAGAGAGAGAGAGATAGGGAGAGATGCATAGGCTAAGGGCTTTTGCCTAAACCCCCTTTCTTGTTTGTTAATGATGTATGTGTTATTATTATTATATTTTTATTAGGAAAATCCCTTAAAGTTGGTCAATGTTGNCTATTTACATTCAGTTTGTCTTCTAGGGACCATTTCCTTCTTGAGCTTATTGACAATTTCTCTTCTCTAAATGTTGTAATTAGGTCGCAGCACTAGCCATGGAGGATATGTTATTATGGATGCAAGAAGGTGGTCAGGTAAAGTTCTTTATGTTATATCTGAAAATGATTTAATTGCCTGCTGATATTTGGTCTATAGGTTGGCATATTTGATGCAACAAACAGTACAAGAGAGAGAAGGAATATGCTGATGAAAATGGCGGAAGGAAAATCCAAGGTTCGTTTATGATTAATTCATGGTCTTGTATTGGTATTCGTTCTCTAATATGTGAACAGATATATAACATAATTTTGCACATATGATATTATTAATGATTTTTTTTTTTTAATTTTTCTTTTTAAGCATATGCACTTAATTTTGTAGTCATACTTGAAAGACTAAGAACCTCCTTTATCTCCTTTCGACTTCAGGAATAAAAAATATTGTTGCTTCTATGTTCTCTAGTAATTTGTCCTTTTGCACGCTTGGTACTAATTGAAGTGTGCTGCATTGCTAGCTAGAACCACAATCTTCTCTCTATACGCACTTCAATTGTGTCATGCACTTCATGCTTTTTTGCTTTTACAATATTTCAATGCATTAAAAACTTCATGATTTTGATGCCTTTGAAATATCTAACTCATTGAATACAACAATAGTTTACTTATTTTGCCTTGAATTGTTCAACAATAAAAATTGTTAATATGTTGAACAGTTGATAAAATGATGCCTCGTGAGTGCACTAAGGCACGATCAAAAGATAGGGAAAATAATCTTATTCACCGAAAATGCTTGCAAAAACATTGAATAATAGGAGGGGTATCCTCTCCATATATACTATGAGCAAGGGGAAAGCTAGATATAGCTCCTGTTGGCTCTAATGGAGCCACTAGGACTAGCAATATCTTTAGTTTCAATTGCAATCAGTCCTCCACATATATTGTCACACCCAATTTTTCACCTCTCCCTTTTTTCTAGAACATTTTTTCTAGAACCCAAGACATCAAAGTGTGACACGCAACAATCAAAGCAGAACTATGATCCAATATTTCATTATGCACAAATAAACTGTTTGTACAAAATGACTTTACAGAACAACCCCATAACAAACAATGATATTTCTAAAACTATGATGTCCATGGACCACCAAAAACAAGACGCAACGCGCGGACACGACGATACACAAAATTTTCTAGTAGGATGTGAGTTGCACCCTCTAATCAACCTATTGCCATGGTTTGTTAGATCCTAAAAAAAAAGAAACAACGGAAGCCTGAACCTTTAAATTATGATGAGAAACTAGAGAAACCCCTAACCCTCTAAGGAAAGGGCTCTAAATCGAGAAACTAAGAACACAACCATCATGATAGAACACACTTCACAACTTTAAACGATTTGGCTCATGACAGCATTCTTTCTTCATTTAGGAAACTTAGCAGTTAGCACACAATTTGTTAATTAGTACACTGATTTATTCACATTTCCATTTCCCATTTATAGTTCCTGTCAATGTTGTAAAAAGTGTATCATAAGCCATATCGATCTGACTTTAAGATACGTTGTATAGTAAAATATCGTAACGTATCGTAACCGTATCGTATTTTAAAAAGAAATAATTAGAAAAAATATAAGAAATTCTCAAAAGATAATAAAAAATCAATAAAAAACCATATTGTAACCGTATCATAGCCATATTGTAACCGTATCGTACGATGCGGTGCCTGTATCGTAACTGTACGATACAGGTGGTGTATCGTATCACATTTTTGAAACGCGACGATACAGCCCCGTATCATACGATACGTACAACACTAGTTCCTATGGATGCAAGACACAAATGCGTGTGCACCACAGGCAACCTTAGGTCGGGAGTTGCTCGATAGAGAAGGACACCCACACTGGGAAGGCAAGAACGCAACGTTCCATGCTCAACACACAAATAGAGTCGTTAAATGATAATAGTCTGTATTAGGGTATATGATAGTTGATGAAGATGAGAGGAAAAGAATTTGATTAACCTCGAAATCTGCCCTAACTCCTCTTTATATAGAGTAGAGGAGAGGGTGAAAATACAAGAGAACCATAAAAGAGAAAAAATATTACAGAAGTGCCCTCTTAAGCCTAAAGCTGAACATAAGCATATCTTAACACTCCCCCTCAAGTTGGAGCGTATATATCAAATAAGCTCAACTTGGAACAACAGCTTTGGAATGGTCCCCTGGCAAGAGCCTTAGTGAAGATATCAGCCGTCTGCCCTGTAGATGAAACATGTGAGGCACTTACAAACCCTTTTTGAATGATATCTCTGGTATAGTGACAGTCTACTTCAACGTGCTTGGTTCTCTCATGAAACGCCGGATTATTTGCAATAAAAGTGCAGCCTTGTTATCACATAACAACTGCATAGGAAGAGGTACTTCGACAGTTAGATCCAACATCAATGATCTAACCCACATAACTTCAGCAGTAGCCTGAGCCATAGCTCTATACTCAGATTCGGCACTTGATCTGGCAACCACTGTTTGCTTCTTACTCTTCCATGTAACCAAGTTAGATCCAATGAACACAC
>JAANDH010000534.1:0-17718 GCA_011799765.1 Nymphaea thermarum
GGCCACCCATGAGATAGCCCTCGGCTCTGCTGCCGTGGCCTTTGAGGGATTCAAGGAGGAGTTGAAGTTGATGCGGGAACAGATGGCCGAGTCAGTGGCCACTAGCCGTTCACTCTCCGACTTGGTCAAGACCTTACAGGACGAAGTTGCTGAACTTCGGGCATCAAATCAGAGACTGCTACGCACTAGCTCAGCCAGCAGTGGTGGCCACGAGAGGATCAGTAGGGTCGACGTTCAACGTCCGGCAAAGTATGATGGCAGCCGGGATGCGAGAGCGCTCGATAACTTTCTGTTTCAAGTGGACTACTACATGGACTTGCAAAACGTAGTAGACGAAGATCTCAAGATCAAGACCGCAGCGATGTTACTAGATGGGGATGCTGTGGCTTGGTGGAGGCGAAAGATCTTCGATGTTGAGAATGGACTCTGCACCATTCAGACCTTCAACGACTTTCGAAAGGAGTTGAAGGGATATTTTACGCCCGTGGATGCTGAAAGGCAAACTTACCGGCTTGTGGCGAACCTGAAACACACAGGTTCCTTGCGAGATTATGTCAGAACCTATAAGAAACTCATGTTGGATGTACCTAGGATGCCAGAAAAGGATAAGCTTAACTGGTTCATCATAGGGCTCCAGCCTTGGGCCCAAGCCGATGTGGAGAGATCAGACCCGCAGACTTTGGAGCAAGCGTATGTGGCAGCTGAGCGTTTGGCAGATACCCAGCGTAAAAGCTACACTAAGACCTTCAAGTCTACGTGGGAGTCCGACCACAACGATAAGGAGGAGCGGCGACACAGAAATGAATCGTCAGTTCAGAGGCCAAGTGGGGGAAGACCATTCTTTCGTAGGGACTACAGTGGGCCACCGAGGGAAGTCGACTGCTTGGTTTGTGGTGAAAGGCATGAGACCCGCGTCTGTCCAAAGCGATTTAGGCCGACAGGGCAGGCCGATGCAGCGAGAGCTACAGAGGCCAGTACTTCAAGATCATCTGCTAATGCGCTACAAGGTGAGGACGTGGAAGAGCTCAGGATTGGGGCACTCCAACTTATTCATGCCTTGACTAAGGAGGAGGAAGTGAAGGGGACAGTGACACCTTCACCTGAGCTCATGTGCATCGAGATTCTGGTAAATGGAAGGCCTACCATATCCATGGTAGATACGGGAGCCACTCACAACTTCGTCTCAGTTGAGGAGGCGAGGAGATTAGACCTCACCCTTGAGAAGGGAGAGTTACACATGAAGGCGGTGAACTCAAAGGCCCAACCCATCCACGGAGTGGCCCGGGATGTGGTTGTGAAAGTTGAGGGTTGGTCGAGAAAAGCCAACTTCTCGGTGGTTCAGACGGCTGATTTCCAGGTAATCCTAGGCATAGAGTTCCTCAGCGCAGCTAAGATGGTGCCGATGCCACACCTACGCTGTGTCAGCATCATGGATGAGAAGCATCCTTGCATGGTCCCAGTCGTCCCAACCAGGAAGGATAAAGGTAAGGCCGTGATAGCATCCACTCAACAACACAGGCCGAGGGGAGACTCCAGCAGCAGGAGCCTCCCAGAACGAGACCTCATCAGGCAGCGGGCACCGCCGATCAAGCAAGCAGCAAGTCGGCGGGTGGAGAAAATCCTTCGGCAGGACAAACCTCGAGGTGGGCCGAAGAGATACCAAGTCAAGTGGATAGGCGAAAGGAACCCAACGTGGGAGCTCGCGTATTGCATGCGGCAGTGCTACCCGTTGGACGTGAAGGCCTACCACGGCAGGTAGCGCCGAGGACGGCGCTTGTTTTGAAGGGGGGAGCCTGTTCCCCTGTGTCAGGGTTGTACAAACTTTGCTTTTGTTTAGTTTGCTTTCTTTGTTTATGTTGGGCCTTGGTGTAAGCTTGAGTGTTCACCTGTGAAGGAGCACCCTCCCAAGGTCCCTTGCAAGTGTATTTTGGGGTTTTTAGCCTTGGCTGGTCGGCTTGGAACTTTGTAAGCGGATTCGGCCAACCTATGTAAGTAAAAGTTGTTTTGACTTACTTGCATCTTTGTCGTGATGTATTCTTCTTCTTGAAGTGAATATAAGCATTGCGAGATTTCTTCATACACACCCGTGTTCCAAAGGTTTTCGAAAACTGCCCAAGTGACTCCGCTAGCTTGGGTAAGTGAAGACTTGCGGCCTTACTGGCGAGAGTCAGGCCGCGCCGCACTGGCCGAGTAGTCGGCCCGTGACACTCATGAAAAGAAGATTTTATTTTAAAGCAATCCGCACATTCGAGTTTGAGTTCAAGAGCAAGTTGTGAGGCGTGTACCCGACCCTCCTTCGATTCGTCTGGGCCGTGCAGTTGAAAGTTCTCAAATACCTTCACTTCATGCGCCCCAATATATCTTTCGGTTCAACAACTTTCATTTGATTGCTTATGGCTCGGTTTCTCCGAGCACAGAGGCCGATTATCCGGGGATTAAGGACATGCACTTCATCTTCCACAACCACCAACCAAGTTGCTTCAACCTCTGATTGTAGCCTTCAGAACTTCAAGTAGCTTCACTCGCCTGCTGATTGAATGAGCTGATGATGGTCACAGCTCGATCACCTGTGTTCTCGGAAATGGATTGTCGAGCTTCCAGTGATGCATTCATTGCTTGTCACTTTAACTGCTGCAGTTCTGGGTCATCAACCCAACTAAGTTTCGCACGCCCCATTATGCCAGATGAACTAATCCAGGCTCTAATGCCAATTGTCGTGGGTCGACCTTCCGTCCGTGTAGTGCAATGGTCCATCTATCTTCATTAGGATCTTGGTTCATGGGTGTCTTGACTCATAAATAAGAGGATCAAAACGCCCGCTTCTAACTCTTCTTCACATTCCACAAATTTTGGTGTATACTTTCATGCTGCCAATTGTTGTTTTTTTTCTCAATAAGCTAGAAGCTGATCATTAGAGGAGTTGCCAAGAAGAGCTATATGTTAGACTTGTTTTGACGTTGGAAAAGATGGCACAGTCTGGATGGTGTCAGATGAACTTTAACAGCACGAACTTAACCAAAAAAAAAAAAAAAAAAGCAAGCATTCGTTCACAGTAAAAAACGGGCAGTTGAATACGAGTTGGTGCAAATTTTATTAGTTGTCAAGGAGAGAACTTATTTCTTGGTGAGAGGGAGGAGTTTTCCATTCAATTGCTCAACAACATCGGCCACGCCCTTCCTTCATCCTTCAAGCCTCCAGACCTACTTTCGGTGTATCGAGTGGCATGTCTGCTCTCAGCCTCAGCCTACAAAGAATAAGAGTTGCAGCACTTTCATGTTCTTTTGATCAACAGCTTCTTCTTTTTTTTTGAATTTAAATGGGTTTGGACTTTGATTAATCCATGCATATAACATATTAGATCCTTTATTGTGTTGCAACTAAAAGGGTTTTTATAATATGGTGTTACCAAGGTTGTGAACCATCCGGGTTCAGGTCTAATCGGATCTGGATTTGAACTCAAGTTACAGTTCGATTTTTTGAAATGGATCTTTGATTCGACCAGATATATAATTGGGTAAGATGGCATAAGAAAAACTTGCATGGTAATTTGCTTTTACTGACCCTTTTCCCTAAAATATTGCTCTTTCAAATGCAAGAAGGTGAAAATTTTCAGTTTCATTCTTTGATTTAGGGTTTTGTCTGGGTGTGCGTGATTTCACAGGTCCAATACACCGTAAAATATTCTTGTCCGGTCATCAAACGCCCGCTTTATATGCAAAGGTACTGATCAACTGAGGTTGGTTTTCATCAAAGAGAAAAAACTTGTTTAAGTGGTCAGTATACTCCTACAAGCTCAAGAGTAGCAGTTCATATATCATCTTCTCCAACAGCATGTAGATTCCTTGTGATAAGTGGGAATACCATCAAATTGTCGATGTAAGGACGGTTAATTAGTTTCCAAATTAACATGACTGTTTACAACCCATCCGTAAGAGCCCTAGATAGCTGCCACCTCCCTGATCAGCAGTGTATATTCTGGTTGTTTCCTTATCAAAGGGTACCTGTATCAATCTTGGCGTCAGAATATCGAAGTTCCATGGATGTACCGGACGTTCAGGGCGAGGACTATGGTCATGACTTGTTGTCAAACACTAACTTATTTAATTTGGTCATTGTTAGATCTTAGATGGTTGGCACGCACAAACACATGTATAGAGGAAAACAAGATCCAGAATTTTACAGTGTTGAATATTCAAGTGTTAATTAATGAGGACAGTGTGACGGACGCAATATATATGTATGTGTATGTGTGTGCAGGCAACCCACGAACTTTACCAGTCGGATACTTTGTCACGGGCCTATCGCCTACAAACGCTTGTGTGCAGCTGTTTGTTGTTGGCACGTTAAACCCCTGCAGGTATCCAAATGCACAGTAAGCCATAGAGCTGAACGCCCCAAGTCTTTAATCCCCGATTAGTTTGACACTGACGTCCATGTTAACAAGGTGGACGAGAAAGCACCCATCGATCACCTAGATGTACATATGTTCTCAGCATGCTCTACGCTTGTTAAGGACAGATCGAATCCCCATCGACAAGCCGTTTCCACTTGACCATCGGTTGCTTTGCTTGCATTAAGGCAATATAATCATGCATTCAAAGCATTGTTCTGATATATAGATATATAAAACAAGCTGCTGAAGATGGCCTTGCGCCGATTTGTTTCCCGTAGGGTATGCTCGTGTCGTCAATGGCACTTGCAGTAGCAATATCCAAACATTACTACAGCTCCACCCCTTAATTATATGAATTGTTAAATTGACCTGCGTTGCCATGTTTCTCCGATAAATTAATTTGTGAGGACATTAATTCTAGATGATAGATACATGAACAATGTGCTATTCGTCTTCTAACTGAAACCAACTTAGATTCCACAAAAGCACCTTCACACACTGGTTTGGGGACTTTGGCATGATGGAACGTCCCACAGTTGGCTGGAAGCCACGGTCCTCAATGAAATTAATCCCTTATTTTATTCACAAAAAGGTCTGATATAAAATTAGAGGAGGGAAGGACATTTGATCTCAAATCTTTAGTCTCCAACAAGCCAAGGAACTTTCATGTATGCAACCTTGAAGCACACTCGAACGAGGCGAGCTATATACGACTGCTCTATACGGAATTCCTTAAATATCGACCCGAAAAGGGAGAAAAGAAAAACTACGCTGAAGACGCAGGTAGCAGGGAAAAAAAATCCAGGAAAAAGAAGGCGCCTCGTTTGTTAGAATGAATTGCGGTACGAGGCAATGCCACATGAGGAAACATGGCTATCATAAGTGACAAGGAAACAAATTATTAGAATAAAAATAAAAGAATGTAGCACAAACAAGCAAATACCTGACACATGGTTTCTTCCTAGTGGATACCATAACATGAAAAATGCAGTAAATAATGCCGGATTGATGAAGGAAAACCATTTCCAGCTCTGTGCTCCCCGTGAACAACTCCTACACTCAACATTCTCTGCTAATTATATGGTTCCTCATGCTTCTACCTACGACCTAAGCCTGAAAAGAGCTATGCTGAATCTTAATTTTGTTTAACCCCCAACGCCTCTTCTACTGTACAACGATGGCAACTAGCAGAGGAAAAGGGAATCGATCAACATTCCCGCCGACATTGCTCCCTCGAAATCACACACTCTGCCTGCCTACGACTGCGCTTCCCCGAAACACACACTCTGCCTGCCCGCGACTGCGCTCCCCCGAAACACAAACTCCGTTTCCTCCGCCGCCTCCCCGCTGTCAGGTGCTCTTTTCGTCGTCCTCATCTCCATTACCTTCCGGTGTGAATTCGAGTGTTTTGACGCCACGAACGTCGGGCTAGCCGCAGGCCGGTACTCCGGGAAGAGCCTGCCGGACTTGTAGCGGACGCCGCAAGCGTTGCAGAGCGTCTTGGGACCCAGGGGTCCCGCCCTCCACTGCGGGGTCTTTTGGGAGCCGCAGTGCAGGCATTTCCTGGCTGCGGCGCTTGCCTGGCCTTCCACCGCCTTCCTCTTCGACATCTTCTTGGGGGGTGCGGACTCGGCCACGGACTCCAACTCCCGTGGAAATGGTGAGGGATTGGTGTTCACGGATGAAGTGGGGGAGATGATGAAGGGGGAGCCGGTGGTGGTTGTCCGAGGAGAGAAGGCAGGTGGGCGGGGGCGCTTGCTCCTGGCGCGGCCTGGGACGGACAGGGAGAGGAGGGCTGCATCGCCGCTGAAGGCAAGAGCCTTGCTGGAGCAGGAGCTGCTCTCGAGCACGGAGATGGGGCTGGAGGGTCGGAGTTGGGAGTCGTGGAAGGGGCTGCTGTTGCCGTGGTCATTGCCGGCCGAGAAGGAGTCCTCCACAAAGTTGGAAAACCAATCCAACTCCGCCATGTCGTCGCACTGCACGAACAAAGATGCATCACGGTGGTCAATACGCCTAAACAAACCTGATCGGTTCAACGACCAAAGCAAAATGAAGCAGAGCAGAGAGGCATAAGGATTGAAGAGAGGAGGGAGACTTACGAGAGGAATAGAGAGCTCGCCTCCTGGATGGTCGTGTTCGCTGCCCAACACATGGTCGCTACCGCGCCAAAACTCCCTCCCGTCTCCCACCATTCCATCGATGTCTTCGATGGGGAAGTCGAGTAAATCGTCGATCTGATCAAACAGGTCCGCGCTCAACTCGGTCTGAGCCTCTGCCATCTGATCTTCAGGATCAGGCCAACAACACAAGGGTACCATCAGCCGACCACTCAAAACAGAAACCCAACACTCTTTCATTCATGTATGTAGTAAAAGAGCAAATGAGGGAATTTTCCTTTTTCTTCTTGGCCGCCTTTAATCTTGATCCACTTGTTTCTTTCTTTCCCTTTTTCTTTTTTTTACTTGTCAATAAAAAAAATAATCAGACGAGTACGATGCGCCAACGCGTTCCATTTTAATAACGTCTCGTGAAGGAAGATAATCAATGACGCAAAATTAAGAGGTTCCCATGCTATCGCACCTGTGTAGGACGCCAGATATATCGATTGGTGGATCAGACGTCGAAGAGAGAGAGAGATATGTATATAACGCTCCACATTCATTGCTCGGCTTGAATTTGGAGGAGACGACCTCTCTCCTCATTGATGAAGAGTCTAAAAGACAACGTGAGCGCATTCATGTCACCAACGGTCGGGTCGGGTGCTTCCTTCAATAAGTTATTCATCCCCTAAGAACGGAACAGTGATAGCGGAGCTAACGTCGCATTGATTTACGCTTAATAACAAACTTAAACCGCAACAAAGTTGACTTGATGTGCACATCACATGTGCAAGTAACAAGCTCTCTCTCTCTGTATTTAATACGTGTGTGTGTTTCGCGCGGTACATAGAGACGATGCCAAGCCTTCCTTCAACGATTCGCTGCATTTACTTTTAGTAAACCTTCCCATTCACCTTGGCTAAAAGGATGACAAAAGAATCTTACTTTACTTTACTTCGTCAAATCAATCTAAGTAGAAAGAAGGTAGGAATATTAGTTGGGGGGAGGGTCGTCCCACGCAGGGCAAGAGCAATTAATTTAACTGCGGCACGCACCGTTGGACCGGAGCATGTTTGAAGCCAGTAAAAACCTTGAAACAATAGTTGGACATCTGGCTGGTTCGACTGGGTTGCAGGCCTTGGTGCAGCTCAATCTAATTTTAATTAAGAATACATTAAAAATATTAAATTTAATATATAAATACGATATTTATTGTACTAAAATAAAATATAAATTGTAATATCGGACCTAATCGGGTTGACCCAAAAATTTGTCGGCCTCCTTTTATGGTCCACGTGTCGAGCAGCACACCCATAGACCCGATGGACAGCGCTACTTGAAAAAGTTTGGGGCTGCCGCTTTGTTTAGACAGAAATAGATGGACTACGACCAAGCAAAAGCAAAATTGTCAAAATCATTTTTGTATTAAGTGAATCGGTAAAAGATTCAAGAGTTATAAAAAAAAATAAAAAATTATCATATTTTCTTCGAAATTTTAAAAATTCGCACTTGAGGCTCTAGATTCGGATATTGAATTGAATCGGTTTTCCTCGAATTTAATTATAGTATAACGATTCAAGGCGATTTGATAAAATTACCAAAACCACCATGCCCTCGACTATGATTCCTGCTTACATAAAGCCTCTTAAAATTCTCTTCTTTAGCTTGTTCTGTTCCCAACTTTTTACCGGTGAATAATCCAGAAATTGATTAATTTTGTGATGGCACAAGGAAAGGACATGAAAAATGGAGCGAATGATTTCGAATTTAGATGATTGAATAGGAGACGGCAAAAGTAAAAAGGAAGGAAGCCAGGACAAACACCACCCCCGTTTCTTTCTGTCATCAACCCGAATGTCAAGGAGTTAACCTCACGAGCAAGGGAGAGAGTGAGCTAACCTCGAAGATTGAGACTTGAGACCGTGCAAAGCTTGAACTGAGTTCTGCTCCTTCTTCTCTTCAGTGAGAGTGCATTAATTCTGAGAACAGGGAACAGTTTATATATCAGAGAAAGAAAGTTAAGCCCCGTATAAATGAAAAGATGCATTAAAACTGGGCAAGGGAGAAGGAGAGAGCGAGCGCGCACGCCCACTAAATCAGGCTAAATAAAAGGCAACACAAACTAAGAAATCAAGAGAAGCGTTCCCTTCGTCTCTTCGTTTGCGGACAAGGATTAGGCGGAAATGGTAATCAGAAATTAACAGGAAAACGCACGGCTCCTTTAGTACCAGTCGTGCAACTGCTCCCCGTTCCCGCTCTCAGAGCAGAATAAGTTCGGTCTTAAATTTGAGGGCTACCTCCCCGGTTCGACCTCACAGGGAAGCTTTTATCTTTTCCGTGGCCGAGGAAGTGGTTCAATTCAATATCGAGGAGAAATTAGTAATGGAAGGAGAAAAAGCGGAAAGGGCGTAGGTAGACAAATTGTTGGGTGAACGCGTCATTCAAGGCTTCAATTCATTGAAGGAGTGGAACATGGAGAATCCAGAAAACCAAAATTCGGCAGGTCGTACTCCATGGAATGCTTAAGAAGAACCCTAATGATCTAGTGACGATGCCCTTCATTCGAAAAGCCTAAAGAAGAACTCCCTGTTATTATACAGCAAGCGCGGCGGCTACCAAGAGAAGGGCGATACCGCCTTGCCTTTGAGAAGGCTTTGAACTCGCTGAAGCAATGACTACCAACGGAAGAGCTCAGCCCGATTGCCCAAATGAAATGTGGCGTAAGATTTCGAACGCTTCCAAGAAATCCTCAAGGTTTTGGAGATAAAACTTCCCGATTTCGTTTAACGGCCAATCAATCGCAAGAATTGAACGAAAGGCTTTTGGTAGGAATGCGTTCAACGGATGGAAGGAAAGGCGAGACGCGACAGCTCTCACTTTGTGAAATGCGCAAAGAAAGGCAGACGCAAAAAGAAAAAGTAGAGGACTTATAAACTATTAACGAAGGGAAGAAGACCACAAGGGAGAGAAAAGGGGTGAAGTAGTCGAGAACCAAGTGCATACATGTGCGTGCGTGCGTGCGTGAGTGTGTGTGTGGAGAGAAAGAGAGAGAGAACTCTTTTACCTTATTTGGCCTCTGGGTTTGTGGGTAGCAGAGCAAGAGGGCCAGGAGCGAGGGGAAAGGGAGAGGTGAAGCGAAGGAGAAGAAGAAGAAGAGGGAGAGAGAAGGACAAGGGGGTAAGGGGCGAAACGAGAACTGTGCCGCCTTTTAACCTGTTACTCAATATGGCCCTTCAATTCATAGCTGGGCTAAGGAAACGAGAGCAGAGAGGAAGAGAGAGTGTGGTACGGGGGAAGCAGCTGGGAAAACCTTAAAAAGGAAGCAACTGGAGACGCGGGGCCCTTCTTTTTACATATTTCTGCTCCATGGTTGGTAAATTCCCACCTCCCCAAACCCACAGAGTGAGATGCGTCTCCCTCTCTACTCGCCTGTGACCTTTCTATTCCTACTAGCGACTTGCTGTCGCTGCTAGCTGTCCTCTCCATATACCTTCCTTTCCTTCTCTTCTACCTTGAAGTCGAAGTCTTAACGACCGCCCCCCTTTGCTTCCCCTTCCACCCTTCTTCCTTCCTGACGACACCGCCGCTTTAGCTTCTTCCACTGCCACCGCTGCATTAATTTATTAATCCCTCTCCTTTAGTTCATTCAAAGGTGGGAAGGATGAGATGATGATAGTGGATGAGGTTAAGGAGTTCGATTTTTTTTTCGTCTGCCTTTTTTTTTTTTTTTTTCCCCTTTCGGAGAACAAATGCATTTTGACTCACTGATGTTATGTTTTTCAACTTCGTCGTGTACGTGAAAAAAAATTTATGTCATCCTTAAACTCAACAAAGGAGAAGCTTTCTCTACTTGGAAAAATTCTCCTTTTTGAATATATATGTCTTAAGAAAATTTCCCCTATTTTTTTTTTCACTGAAACACTACCTCGTATGATAATTAAGATGCCAAGGTACTGGCTTAAGGATCCGGTTGGTTCATGCTCTAGCTTTGCTTGACCTGGGCTCTCCTCAATCAGTTATAATATAATTATTCTGTCTGATAATCTACCTTTCGCTGTTAACTTATTGGGATCTTATTGACTACAATTTTAAGACGAAATCAGTAAATGACTTTGGCCGCTTTCGGTTCATAAAGTTGTAATTGTGTTTGCTTCATGTCGAGTAGATGTCTAACTTGAGTCCATTCAATTCATGTTGGATCGGTTCGGCTGCTGAGACTTGGCTGGAGTCAGAGTATGCACGACTTGCTTAACGGGTAAAAACAAGCTATAACTTACTTGAACTCACAGCGGAAGGTTTTGAGTGCAAAAACTAAAAAAACAGATTAAAAAAAAAATAAAATTAAACCTCATTCGTTTTGCAATCACGCGTGAAGCTGCAGATTAAAGCGCGTGAAGGGATTGGATTGGGAGTGGCGAGTTTGGTTGGAATCCAACGCCACCGCCACCGCCACCGCCACCGCCGAGTGAGTTACATTGGCATCCAGACCAGGCTTTCTCCACTCTGCACTGCCGCTCAGTGATCGTGTGACATCTTTTTCGGAAACGTGGACCCGATCCAAGCCCCGCAAAATTTGGGCAGAGCAGTCCACCCCATGATCCATCCTTCCTTGGTGGTTTGCGTGAGGAAGTCGGCGGCACCCCGCGTGGTTTTGACGAAACCATCCCACGGTTACTGAATTCCTCCACCAAATTCCTTCCTCTCTTTCCTCCTGGGGAACTGAACTGACCATTCTGACTTAGCCCGCATTCTTTCCACGGCAGCGACCAGCCGGCGACGGTGAAAAACAAAACTCGAAGACCAACGCCACAAAACCAGACGACTGATGTAGAACCCAAGCGGTCTCGTGTGGGCAGCAGGCAGCAGCTGGTCACACAGGCAATTTCTGGATCCAGCATCCGTCAGTTACGCCTTGGTTTTCTCCTTCTCCTTTGCCTTTCTCTCTCTCTCCTGCTTATTAATTAGTTTGTTTCTAGTTTTTTTTTTTTTCCCTCTTCCTAGTTTTTCCATAGTGGTGAGTCAGTGTGAAGAAACTCATCATTCCAAAGGTGCTAATCGGCTCTATCTTCTCATTTATGTAGATGACCTCATGGAACATCACCACATCTTGTGCATAGCAATTAGGATATGCTTTTTCGATCAAGGATTTGGGTCCGTCATCTTAGTTTTTGGGGGTTAGAATTGCAGCGAGGAGATCATGCCAAAGGACTCAACTTAAATATATTATTGACTGAGCTAACCTAAGGCCAGTGCATCTCCTTCAAGTGTCAACAAAGCTGGAAATGATGGTGGTCAACCATTCGGAAATCTGTATCATATCCAAGTGGAGACGCCACCCTTACTAGACCTAATATTGCTTTTGCGGTCAATTCTTGCATTCGCCTTTACTACATCACTAGGCCATGGTAAAGAGAATTTTATGATATTTGAATGGGACGAGCCAATTTGTTATCCAAATCACTGAGAGTCGCCCTCTTTCTTTCCAACTTTAGCTTTTTTGCAGATTCAGATCGGGCAGAAAGCCAATGTGATATCTTTAGGCAAAAATGTTGTGCCTACTCTCTAGTGTATGCTGCAGCAGAATTATTATGGTTGAAACCGCTTCTCAAAGAACTTGGAGAGACCGCTTCACCATGCTCTATTCATTGGTGTGACCATGTACTTGGCAGCCACCGATCTATACTCGTTAAAGTACATTTCAATTTCTTCTGGCAAAGGAAATCTTCAAATTCACTTCACATGGACGGGTGAGCAAATAGCTGATTGCATTGACGAAAGCTCTCAGTCAAAAAATGTTCAAGTGACAAGTGGATCCCACCCTCAGATTGAAGGGGCATGTTACGGAGAATTTGAATTTGAAAAACGGATCATGCCCAACTAGTTTTCGCATCCTTTCAAGAAATAATCTTTTGTCTCACCATTTTATTGTTGTAATAAGATTATTTCATCGTGTAATTATTGTTGCAACGAGCTGTATATTTTTAGGGTGATTCACCTCGAAACCAATTAGCGAGATTTCCTCTTGGTCTTGGCATCAACTTCTTCTTTCTTTAGTTTGGACAAATCATTCATGATTTGCTCGGCGTTGATGTTTGGTGCATGTTAATACCATTCCAAGTCAACTGAACGGCGCCGTCCCTCTATCCCAATCAGGAAACTGTTTAGGGCCAAAAAGAAGAAAGAAGCCCACCAACTTTCTTACCCACCGAGTTCCATTACAAGATAACGACACCACCCTAGGGAAAAAGCAACAAAGCGGAATCGGAAACAATTTCGTATTTTACCAGGACAACATAGTTGCCAACTTTTTTACTGCGGCACACTTCAAACGACAAAGTCTACAAATAACTAATTCAATACTAATATTACTCTTAATTTCTAGCGCATTTGTTTATGACATAATCTGAAATCGAATGGAAGGTGGGTTGAGATTTACCGAACTAAGCACTTGCTGGGTTAATTTTGTGTCGAGTTGTCCCAACAAGTAAGCAATTCCTATGAATAAACTCTAGGTTAGCCTTTCTCTGGGCCACGATTCATGGGATAAAAAAAATGTGGCGAGATGCTGTAGCTGACAAATGAACGCGGACAGAAATTAAGAAAGGAATTATACGTTTGTAATGGGAAGAGCAGGTCCATCGATTAAAATACACTCCCCTTCCAACTTTTGACACGATTTACCTTGTTAAGCAGCTCTACATTCAGTTTCAAAATATTATCTTGAATATTTTTTGTGCAATCAGGAATTCTGCCTCTCATACAAGTTTGGAAATGTTTCTATAGTCTTCTGCTACTTATATGTTGTAACAAGAGAATAATTTTAGTTATCATGCCATGATCCAGTTTCATTCTCGATGAATTTATGCAATCAAAGCAACATGTCCATAGTCTATGAATAAGCACCTCTAGATTCAGTTTCAAAATATTATACTGAATATTTTTGGTCCAATCAGGAATTCTGCCTCTCATACAAGTTTGGAAAGGTTTCTATAATCTTATGCTACTTATCTGTTGTAACAAGAGAATAACTTTAGTTACGATGCCATGATCCAGTTTCAATCTCGATGAATTTATGCAATCAATGCAACATGTCTAGAGTCTATGAATAAGCAGCTCCAGATTCAGTTTCAAAATATTATATTGAATATTTTTGGTCCAATCAAGAATTCTGCCTCATACAAGTTTGGAAAGGTTCTAACAAGAGAGTAATTTCAGTTACCATGCCATGATCCAGTTTCAATCTCGATGAATTTATGCAATCAAAGCAACATGTCCATAGTATGAATACCATAATGATATTAATTTTTTGATGCAAAATAATAAAAACATCTATCTAAATAATTAAAAAAAATTATGTTTCAATTTTTCTTATAAAGTGTATGCTGTAATAATAGGTAGCTTTTTGAAAATTTTTCACAAGGTTAAGTTGACTTTTTAAAAAATCAAGTGATAACATGTCTTTGATTTGTCACAAGAATTTGATTTAAAAAAAAAAAATACACACATTACATCACCAATTTCTGAGCCTTACAAACTCCATTCCCTTGATGAGTTTCATGGACACTGAGAATCATACATTCATAGTTCGCAAATGCACGATTTAGTAAAATATTACAAATTCGACTGTCAGCCGGATCGTCGGAGTCAATTGTTTGGTCGCACTCCATGTATCCTGACAAGTAAAGTAATATGGAGCAAGGGAAGTGTCCATCATATTCGTCGAGGAGGAGAGAAGGCACAAGGTTTTCTCCCTACCCAAGGAGAAAATAATGCGTTCGGCACAAAATGGTCCACTTTTTTTCCCAAAAAAGAAGATCAGCCAATCACGCCAGGTTGACTGTGGGACGCGGGCGCGGCATTGCGGCTGACGACCAACGGTGACTACAGCTAGCTGATTACGATACGCCAATCCATCTCACACTTTTGTGTATTTTGTTTTTGTATGTCGCTGCTTCGTTTATTATTTAATACTCCTATGTTCATGATAATTATCATTCCATAGTTGTCGCCTTGGCCAGCACACTTTCCATTTACACGTACGTAACAAGTTGAACTTGGAAAATAACCCAAGAAGATTGATACCCGTGGCTTTCTTCAGCTTCACCGCTATGTGGTTTTCCAGGGTTGGTTTGGATATTGAAGCAGATAGGAAATGTTTCCAGATGGAATGAAAGGGCACTGACAACTTCAGGTAATTAGATAAAGATCGATGGATGCAACAAACAAGATGAAATAAAGATACTAGAAACAATATAAGAATTATTAAGTTCAGAAGCCTAGGAGCTGTCTTTATGTGTATTGCCTGTATGAAATTACCTGCTGGAGGTTTGACTTCGGAATTGAAAGAATGAACTGTAAAACAAAGGGAGCTACTCACTGTTAGATAGCTCCTCTGCTTCTAACCTGAATCATTCTTATAGTGTTTCTGATATCTTTACTGCTCGTTCAGGAACCGTTTTCATTGGGCGTCAATATCTGCACCAAACTTGGGAAACCACATTGTAGCGGAGCCAAAGAAAACCAGTGGAACCCATCGACTTCTACAACTAGAGAGGAAGCAACCATTGGAACCTTGCGTCCTTCATTAAAAAGCATCAAAGGAAATGGCTGCATTGGTCGCTTCTTCTTTAGTTGGAGAGGTTGATGGGCTCCCAAGGTTTCTTCAGCAAAACCACTATGCATGGTTTTCAAGGTCTCGTTAGAGTATTGACGCGGTAACAAATGGTTCCTAATATATTTAATGTATTATGTATTAATATATTGAAAGTAGTTTAGGTGGCCAATGCAAACTACTTAATGAGTATCTTTAATCTTTTTGTCACATTAACTTAGCTCGTTCAGTGATAACCCACGGCCAAGTTTATTAATAGTGCAAAATGTAGTTGTGGTTTTTTTTTTTTTTTTAATTACCAACTTTTCAAAAAGTTGGTTTCTTTTTTTCATCTTTTCTAAATTACCAAGACAGGTGCACAAGGGAACGAATCACGTATATTATATGGCACAAGCAAGCAGGTGCACGGGGAGAGAAAAAGAAAGAGATATGGTCGTTCTGTGTGTGTGTGTGTGTTTGTTCAAGATATTCTTTCCATTGAGAAGGCAAATTGTTTTCATCAATTTCTCTCAAATAAAGAGCTAGCGCTGACTACTGTCACTGCAAGGATGGCAATTTAATCCACAACCAATCCATTTGTTGTGCTCTAAATTTTCCTCAACCACAACCTGCAGGCTGACCGTTTGCACCAGCTCTAAAACACCCAGAACTTTTCCTGGACCAACATGCCCGTCGCCGCCCCACACATGAACTTTTCTCCAGATGCTTCCACATTTATCGGGTCGTCACTCTGCCCTATCGAACGCAAGCACCCTCCCTTTCCTTATTGATAACTAGATTGAGCCGAATCTTTACCATATGCCCATTTGCAACCGCTTGTTGCGCACCCCTTCCCTTGCTAGGAAAAAGGCACTTCTGACCATCTCCCAGCCTTATCATAAGAAACGTACGGTCAAGAATATAACCTTGAGACCTCATTCAATTCGGAAGCTTCTTGCCAACGGACCTAGTTATGCTGAGATCTGTTGGATGAGGTACAATAATTCAAATCCAGTTGCCAATCAGACACAGTTCAGGTTCAAGATTCGATGAAGGAATTACTGAAACGCCCTAGCCCCCTTGTTCTTGTGCTTTTCGCAACAATGGCACTTCGTTCGATTGATTTTTTCCTGAATTTTGAATGTCAAAGTCCATATACTTTGTTAAAAATAATAATAAGAAAGGCACCCTTTTAAACTAGTCATCAGGAGGAAGACCTCTCGCCCTTTATCAGCGACCCACGGTAAACCAAAGCCTCCATCGCTCCCTGCCTAGGCTTCCTTCACAACTGATGGCTACCAACTCGTCCATCCTTTTCCCTGGAGCGGCCCAAGTTGGATTTTCTTGACAACCGATGCCGCTAACTAATTTCTCAACGGTCGCGAAAAATTTTACGACATGATCTTAAATGTATAAAATATCCATTACCTCAAAAGTAAAATTTGGAAAGGGGTAAAGGTGTAGGTATGCCATTGATAATTGTCCCACAACACTGAATCCCCTTACAGGACAATGGAGCACCCATGAGACTTCCACATATCAAAGAATGAATTCAAATTAATGAGTTTCTCTACAAAGGCATCTGGCCAACAACTTAGGACATGCAAATCTCCGGCATTATCAACACCCGAGGATGCGAGATCGCTTGAACAAAAGAATTTTCATGCTGGAACTCATGTTGCCCCGCTGTTCACAGCATGCAGTTTGGCCGACTCTACTTCCCATCTTTATGGGAGAGCAGCAGTTGATGGATCGACATAACAGATCAGGATCCTGAATACACTGACTTAGCAATGTCCAGATGATTGAGGCGGCATGTTCCAAGAAGGAATTCAGGGAGCTCATCCGGAGTATTTCCCTGAGTCAACAGAACATAATAATTTGTTTATCAAAAAAAAAAAAGGCTTACATCAGCACAAATCCATTTGCTTAAGTAAATCTAAGAGAAACAACAGACTTTTCCCGAAATTCTCATGAATATTTTTTTTTTCTGTCATTTCAAATAACTGCTTACATTCATGCTAGCGAATAGAGTCTCCAGAAACCAGAAGGTGCAAAGAAACCATTCAATGGCTTCTGAAGGCCTCAAAATTCAAATCAGAATACCAAGACCAAACAGCATCTCAATCTTCTGTCAAAAAAGTCACTGATTTAAGTGATGCAACTGACTTAAGTTGGTTTCAGCTTGGAGATTGAACTCACAGACAGCTTGGAGCCTTTGACCAACCCTGACATGAATCAAATTCACAAATTGCATCACTCTTGGGATTGCAAGACCTGGTTATGCTGGTTTAACCTCTACTAGCGTAAAAGTGTAGAAGTATGAGGTGAAGGCCTTTTGAACTCTAAGAACCATCACTCAAACAAGCATGGTGCAGGACGCTATATAACGAGGTTTGAACCCGTGACCAGTTTGGCCCCCTTCATTAATTGTGGTAACCAGTGTTATCCGTATCGTACGATACGGACGCGTATCGTACGATACGTACCGTCCGTATCAACAATGTCGATACGGTACGCCTGATTTTTGCGATACGCGTACGTATCGTACGCGTATCGCATGTATCGTACGATACAGTGGGTGTATCGTACGATACACCCGATACTCCCCCGTATCGCACGATACGGGGAAATTT
>JAANDH010000534.1:19624-53128 GCA_011799765.1 Nymphaea thermarum
TTTTTTTGATTTTTACTAGTTTTTTCGGATTTTTTTAGATTTTTTCTGATTTTTTCCTATTTTTTATAATTTTTTAATATTTTTTACAAATTTAAAAAATAATTTTACGATACGTTACGATACATTTACGATACGTTACGATACGGCGTATAGGTCGGCCCGACCGATACACGATACGATACGGCAGTGATAACATTGGTGGTAACCACTTCGGTTCACAAATCATGTACTTGAATGAAACTTATTTAAAAACACACACAATGAGAGGAAATTCTTACCTGTATTAGAAATGCCATTTCAATCACAAGGTTATTCAGGTAACCGAGAACCAACCCCACAACTCCTCTTGCAACAGTTGATGAACCAATATCAACTCCAAGCTGAAATATGAAATTATTCATTAAATGTACATCAGAACAGGAAAGGGAAAGGTTTTACCAAGACAACCTTGATTCATGCAAGCACTAGTGAAGACCAATTACAGACACACACAAGTAGGTGCAAGTGATTTCGTTTGCAAAATAAAATTTTCTGGATATGTAGAATAAAGAAACTAAAATTAGTGTTATAGATGTTCAGCTAGCATATGATCCTGATTAGATTCTATTTCTGCTTGTACACCTGACCATGTTCACTTTGGTGAAAATCCAACCTAATTTGATCTGTTTATGGTACCCATAATTATGCATGCACATACATATTCTTGCACCTACAGACAAGTAACTGATGGTAGTCCATGAAGCTGTGATGTGTGCAAACAGATTCCAAAAGAAATTCAACCAATTCCTTCTAAATATGATAGAGCTCATGAATAGAGAATGCTACCTCCAAGTAGTTCTCCCCATGAAAATAATTTATTTCCAGTGCTTGCCCAAGTAAACATGCCTTTTTCCCAACACTTTGTTTCACTATCCAAGACCCCTGAGAGAGAAGAAATAAAAATGATCAAACATTCAATCGTCTATGTGTAATAACAATATGGAGACAGTAAAACCTTTGAAATATAGGGTATTAGCTTGAATCTCGAATTCCTATAAGCATCGTCTCCTTTTACAAAGTTGTATAGCAATGGAGTTTTCTCCAGAGGTGAGTCCAGCATGTAGTATAGCGCAAGAGAGTATGTAGAAGAACCAGGAACCTAAATAGGTATGGCAGTAGAACAATATGTTAAAGGTCAAATTCTCAAGTCACATGGAAATCAACCAAACATCCGACAGAAGAGTAACAGTTTAGGAGGAAACCTGTATATTAACAATGAAAAAAAACTCGCTACCACCCTGTGCTGCATATTTCTGTATAAAATAGAGCACATTAGAAAAAAAGAAGCAGAAACACTTGGAAACTCCATGGAAATTTTTAACTTAATCACCTGAACGATACTTCCTGGACGGCCTGCAAGATCATCTTCCCGCCTGTCAGACTTGAGCCAGTCCGCCGCAACCATTTGCATTAAGGTACTTTTTGCTTTGATCTGAAGCATAAGTAAAATTTACTGGTAAGGAATGACAAACTATGATGCCTAATGGTACAATTGTATGATTTAAATGGGGGAAAGGAATCATATTCACCTAATGTAACTTGTGTATGGCAGTATTAAGAAAAAAAAAAAAATCTCTTCCCTCAGGAAATGTCTTCCTATCAGAATGATTACCTTTTGCCGATCATGAAGGTAATGCTTCCCACGAATAAGAAATGTTGACGGATCTGAAGTTGTCCAACTGCATAATGTAGAGCAACTAGGATCTTTGGGGAGAGTGCTCCCATAGCAGAAAGATGAAACCTCATCCTCCATGACCTCTCTCAAATCTATGTAAGCCCCTCTCTGAACTGTGTCATGAGAATTTAAGCTCAGAACTACAGGTCACCAGATAGAAGTGTACAACCATGCTAAAACAAAATAATGTCCCACCTGCCAAGTCATGCAACTTTTTCACAAACACTGCAGCACTTGATAGCTTCGGGTAGCTCAGGTCCTGCATATGTTGTTTAATGTCATGAAAACAGTTAAGTGTTTATTATCCTTTGCATGTTAAGACACAAAACTTATAGAAAATATACCTGCAAACACAAAAATGAGAAGCTATGATCATCCATTATGAAAGACGAATTTATCAGTCTCCTAACTCTAATTTAATGCCAAATTTCATTGACTAATGTGTTCAAACTTCAAACTAAAGGGAAGATGTTAAAGAAAGTGGAGCTTAGACATATTCTAGACTTTGTTACAAATATGATAGCTTAAATCACACATCTTCTCAATAACTTTTACATACAAGTAGCTTTCACTTCATTGTGTACTTTACAAGGAAAACTTCCAGTCATGTCCGATTTAACAGCACTTGACATTGACACAGAAAATAAGGAAACTTTCTGCAAGTCACCAGGAAAGGTCCCATCTCGCAATAATCAGACTTCAGTTGTCTCAGTTAATCCTTTACAGCTAGGTCTTCTATTGGCCTATAGGGTATTCAGGTCTTTGGGAGCAAAATAATCAAGCAACTAGAAACATATGAAGGACCAGTACCTGTGGTTGCTTTCCATTTGCAGCACTAGAGGACCATGTATCGTCTGCACACTGTGGAATGAAACAGTCTGCATCAAAATCAAAGCACTCAAATTCTGACTGCTCAGGGACATCAAAAAATTCATCGGCTGCATCATTCAATTGAACAAAAGAGCCAGCCAGACTTGCTGGTTTGATGTATGCCTCTTCCTGTGATTCTTCTGCCTGTGAATCCTCACTTTCCACAGCCTGAATTGTTGAAGATTGCAGTTCAATTTTGTCCACATGTTCAGACTGTGAGAGTGGCGATACAGCTCTCATCATGTCACTTGATGAGCAATCAGGATGGGGATAGCTTCCAAGCTTTGCCCTGAACATTTCCCTCAGAGCTAAAAAAGTAAAAACATATTTAGTGTTTCACGCATGCACATGTTTTCTGCAAAATTCACCAAGCATAAGTGGCACCTGCAACTCTTTCTGTCATTTTAATTGTTAAGGATCGTGCACAAGATTTAAATAAATATGATTTCCAATATCTCCAGTCTAAAGCAAGCATGTGCTTGACAACTGATTGTCTCCCTTGGTTCAGTGGAGATATCACATATCCACCACCTGAAAACAATAAAATAGAAAAGTACATTTCCAATGAATCTCATTATCAATTTTGATGAATCAAATTAATTGTTTGCAATCCAGACTAAAGCATACATTACTTTTAAGGGTGGCCCGAACATACTCCTTTCTAGGTAAGCATTTCTTGTGGAACACTGAATGGTACAGAATTACTGCAAGAAGAATGCACGAATACTTAAAATTTCAATTACTTGGAGCAAACTTCATTGAGGAAGTAGATAGCTGAACACATTTAGTTCAAAACTATTACCATATGTCCCATCATCCTCTCTTCTCCAATACCTTCGCATCAAAAGATCTCGGGGTCTCATTCCCCTAAAATATAAACATAATAATTAGCATAAATAATTATGGGCATGTATATGCATGAAAAACTGATTCATGTTATTTATTAAGTGCAATCAATTTCAAATCTGACCGAGGTAACCAATCTTTCTTCATCTGCTCATGAATAATATCCGTATGGCCATCAAGGTGCTCAATGACTGCACCTCCAGAGTAACAGAAGTCCCATCTGCAAAACAATGTTTTAGCGGAAGTCAACAAGCTATATTCAAGTAGCTGCAAGCAGAAATGAGAATTTTGTGACCATGTTGAAGAGTGATACTCTGATCTTGATACACCAAGAGACATGATGGTCTGGAAGATAGATTCTGAGGTCTCATCAACCACGCCAACTGCCATTATTGCCGGGTGATCATCATAATGCTGAGAAAGGTGATAAAACCTATAGTATGTTAGGATGTTTTTTGTTTTTTCTTAATAAATACACTGAAAGTAAAGTTCACCTTTCCATGGAAATCTCCATCTTTTGCCTCCTTGAACAGCCGCAATCCTGGATGAACAAAGCATCTGAGAATAGGTGTTTCACAACCTTAAGAGAAATAAATGAAGAGCGCTTACCATTTTGGCAACCAAATATGGTCCATGGGGATGGTGCAATAACATCTGCTGTTGTCACAGGTTCCGCATTTATAGATGAACAGCCAGTCCAATCCAGACCTTACGTAAGAAAAGATGACCAACATGTTACATCTTTGTATGAGGAAATATAACCAAAAGTTGAAAATATTATGGGACTCACCTTTTTCCAAGGTTTTACAAAATGTGTCTTGGAAAGATAACTTTTGATTGCTCTTTTCTTTAAGGTAAAAGAAATATAATCTAATGATGTTAATGCCAACAAATAAAAGTGCATTTCTCAAGTTTTTAGTTTAATTTCAAGTGGACATTATATAATTATTACTAAAATTAGGAAAAAATATTACACCTTTTTAAGAGGCCTTATTTGTCAAAAAGAAAATATTTTATTCATAGGCACATCACAAAAAGTATCCATGCAAATTTTTGATAAAAATTTGTCTCAAATTGAAAATTGAAGAAAACACAAAGTCAAGCATTTATCGCCTGCCTTTTCTTATGGATAAGTAAATAGCATGTATGTTATTTCTTTTTACATATTTTCCATGAACTGAAGTTTGATATTTTCTTTTTAAGGACAAAAGAGAATGGGAAAAAAAATCGAAAAGGTCGGGTCTGAATGACATTGGGGTTCATCTTTTCCCAATTAAGGCATTATAACCTGACTACTTAGATAAACAAAGTGGCAACCAGGATCTTGATCCATACAATGTGAAGAAAAAGGAAGAAGCAAAACAAACACACCAACCAATAAGATAGAATTTACGTGGTTTGGAGAAGTAGAGTGCCTTCGTATATCCACCAGCAATGCCAATCAAAAGCTTCTATTAGTTATGAAGAAATATACAAGAGTAGCACTCAGTACCAACAGGAAACAAACCATTTCTTACACTCATTTTACATTCATTGCATCACCATATGTCTCTTTCTATCTCAGTTTTTCTTTTCATCTTTCTTTTTTTCACAAAAAAAGAAAAAACTTATGTATTGGTTTTCAACCAACGGGAAAACTTAAAGTGCAAAGGAAGTACCCACTTCTTCATGTTCACATGAGAAATGGGCTTCTCATGCCAATGTTAGCTATGAAGGTGGGGGTAACCAACAAATTCTCCTATTGGCTCATTTTCATAAGCTCCTTATCACCGAGACCGCGCATGCCTTGTTGGGGCCAACTCACGTGCTTTGCAAGCTGATCAAGTCCAAGCAAGGCTTGAACTTCTCCAAAGGAACAGGCTCCATCAGTATGCATGTTGTTGTTAAGACTTGATGGTTTGTAAGTTATTGGTTTATAAGTTATTGGATGTGGATCCTTTACAGATCCAGTTCTAATAAATTATGTTGTATGCTGTAAATAATGTTTTACTTAAGGGTATTCTTGTAAAGACTGAGTCTTAGGGTATTAACCCATTTTTTTATTAATTGAATGAACCATGTAGGGCTGCTGAGACGTGCGGTTTTCTTTCAGCTCAGTTCTCTTCCTCTCCTCTCATTTTATGCAGTGATAGCTTCTGGAAAATCTCACATGGTATCAGAGCACATTAGCAAGTCTGGGCCTTAGACTGAACCGAAACCAAAAGCAGTGTCCTGCAAGATTTGACAACTCTTTATGATTGTTCCCCTTCTCCTCTCTTGATTCCTCTGTTTCAGTCATCTACTTTGTCCTCTCCTTATCTGTTCTGCACATCAGCAGGTCTGTCCTCTCTATCTCACCTTTCTCTCTATTCTGTCCTCTTGGTTCCTCTATTCTGAACGTCAACAGGTCACTGTCGTTTAGCTTTTCTGCCCGTTGCCCTTCTTTTTTGGCTCCTTTTTTACTGTCATTTATACACATGTTTTGATTTAAACCTCGTTATTACCATCTTGCTGTGGTTGCTGCAACTTAACAATGTCTTCATCCACGGCCGAAGATGATCAAAAGCTTTTATTAGTTATGAAGATACACAAGAGTAGCACTTATCACCAAGAGGAAACAAATCCCTCTCTTAGAAGCACTCTCTCAAAGCTCCCATTTCACATACACCACCATACTTCTCTCTCTAATTTTTTCTTTTCTTGTTTTTTTTCTTAAAAAAATCACATAATAGCCTTCAACCAATGGGAAAAGTACTAGGAAGCTAGTCATTTACCCATGTTCACATGAGAAGGGATCTTCTCATGCTCATGTTTAGCTATGTACTGCCTACTAACTTGTCCAGATTTAGCCATGAAGGTGGACCATAACACAACCAAAGGAATGAATATCATCGCCCAGATAGAGCTAAGCGTGGCTCTACAAGTTGTTACATGATATGTTGAAGCTGACTTAGAGAACTTTATTTCACTGATCACCTTATTTTAAACCTTAGCTTTAGATATTCAGCTACTTCAGAATTTTAAAAAGGCATCTAATAGTAGCTTAAAGTGAATAAAAGATGATTGTTTGATTTTGATACGTGGAAGATACCTATTTTGGTTATTGCTTGTGGCCTAGCAAGAATAAGATGAAACACATTGAGATATGACAAACAGTTTGGCAACGCAAGAACAAAAATCAAATCATGCAGCACGATAGACGAGAAACCTTTGGATTTTTTTAACAATCTTTATGTTGATTTATACCATCTATCCCTTAAAATCAATCCATGCATCAGTTTGTGCATCGTTTTTTTTTTTTTTTTTGGCTGTATGCTATCTAAAGTTATATGTGTCCCTATCATCTTCCAAATCCTTAATTTCAAATAGTCTAAGCAAGACATCAGGACAGATTCCACAATATCTCCAACAATAGAGTCACCTGCTAAGCCATGCTCCAGCCTCCATACTCTAAACCTAGAACAGATGGACAGAAATAAAAAAGAAACCGGAATTTGGCTCCCATATATTTCTCCAACAATTACATGGATAGATGAAATGCTGAAACTCCTTGTTTGCTCATGGTCACTAATCACAATTAATTTCACATGGATGTTCCTTGTCAAATGGCTGAGCAACTATACAGACCACAGTCCAAGTTATTCATCCGGGACAATTGTTCACTATTTGGTTCATTCTTATACATTACAGTTTATACAAAGCATGGTTTTTCAGGAAACATGATTTATAGAATATGTTTTCTCAAACGAAGGCATTAAACCATAGACAAGAATATATATAATTATTCAAGAAGATATTAAAAGATACATTCTTTACTTAAATTGTACCTAACAAATATTTATGGCCGCTTCCCCTGCTGAAACTTGACCTGCCACATGATTTCCTATATTAGATGACTGAATGTTGCTAAATATTAGAAAGAGAAAAGTTATAGCCCCTTATGTGCACATGTTCCTAGGCCTATACATAAAATGAAAAAGAGAAATTTACTTACACATGCATGGAAAAGTATTTGCATTCTTATGGCCAAGTTTATTTATAATTTAACATAGTGAGAATCTGAAAGGCTTTGCCTGGATATGAATATCACTGGCCAGGGTTTATTTAATGTGAGTGCATATATGTCCACTGTGAATAATGAAATCTATCTGAATTATTTGGACAACATTTACTCCATACATAGGTTTAAAGTAATTAAAACCAGGCACCAAGCTGACAAGATTACAGACATAACTGAAGGGATGTGTCCAAAATCAGGGCTGCATAGGTAACTACCTGAAATACTGCTGATGTCTTTTGGAAGAGACAAAATGACTACCTTCTTGGTTTGGATATTCCTGCATATTAAGGAAAAATATGTTGTTCAGAGTGGCAGACCTTATTTTAGTTTGAACCGACATGGGGAATCCTCATCTGTAGTGTCTAAGATTACAGATATGGTACACCAATACCTTCAATGCTGCCTCTTTGAATGAATGTATCCATCTAGCTGCTTCTTCTGAACTATTTGCCCCCAACTGCATTAAACAGACAAACCATATTAGATTGCAGTTTCTGATTGAAAGAATAGGAGAATTAAAATTTAGTAAAGACAAAAAAAGGAATAACACAGGTTTCATCGGACCTTAAGTCGGTCTCTGTGATCTGAGGAATTATAGAGTGTAAACATGAAAAACACCTGCAATTTAGCCCAAGTGGTTACATTGTTACTATTGTCAACGAAAGTGTGCCTGCATAAGAAATACTTACTTTCCGGTGGATGTTTTCTCTCCCATTATCTGTCACACGTATGCAGGAATCAATAAGTGCACTTCTTATGGGATCCTGAGAAACAATATTCATGAGTACTCTACTTAGATTTTCATAATTAAAGATTTAGAATGCAGGTTCTCATTATTATAGCAAGATGGTTTCATATATGCCAAAAAACAAAAGTCGACTCAATATGTTTAAGTTCCTGAAGTGGGTAAACATGAAAAACAGTTGTTACCGAATCCACAGACACAGAAAAGGAAGTGATGAAACATATATCTTTTTGCCAGCAGAAGAGAGCAACTTTTTTCTTTTTTTAACACAATTTAAAATTCTAAATTTCAAAGTAAAAGACAATTGTTGCCTACAGTGATGACCGTGGTGATTGATACAACTATTCTACATTTTTTAGCATATATGAAACAATTTACCACCATCAAAACTTTGATGGCATAGAACATGGATAGGAATCACTAGTGAAATCAGGAGAAAGATCCTCTCTAGAGTAAGGACAGGTCCCTGATCGACCAAGGAATCTTGACACTGATCTCGAAAGAAAGTCAGTCATCAAGACCATTTAAGGTCAGCGCATCGATTGGCAATGTCATCAAATACAAACATTTTCTTTGTCAGAAAAACAAAAGGGAAAAGAGAGAGAGAGAGGTACAACAGTGACGGAGATTAAAAAGAAGAGGGAAATGCACCTATAAAGGATTTGAAAAATGAATCCAAATCTTGAAAATACTGTAGTTGGCAAATTTCATCACAAGAAAGAAAACAATGCCCAAGCTATCTGATATTTTGCATCCTTGCGGTAATGGAAAGAAGCAGAACAGAAGAAGAAAAAAGAGTTGCAAGATACCTCTTTCTTGGACAAGGGCGCGTATTTGAAACAATTCAGGCGATTTCCCTGAAGAACAAAATATCGCTTCCTTGAATACTGCAAGCCGAATCTGTGGGAACGTATCAGATGAAGCCAGCCTTCCATCTTCCCTTCGCCATCGGAGCTACCCATCTGAATGCCCCTCGCCTCTCTGTCTTTTCCCTCCTCTTCTCTCTCGGCTCTAGGCATGTACCATCAAGGATATACAAAAAAGTTTAGCGCATGTTACAGCGTCGGTCAAATAAAAAAGAATAAGGGGAATACATCTCATCTCCCCCACCAAAAGGAATCGAACGAATCATTCAGGCCTGGATTCCCACCTTCAACCTGAGAAGGCCAGGTGAAGGTGACAACCAGCCTATCTCCCTCCCTCAGCCAGTATTACTATGATCGGTGCCACTGTTGCTCCTCTCTTATTATTGTTCATGTTTTACACGGAAAAAGCACTCCGTATAATTTTTAGTATCTACGAATCACGGGTATCAAGGTCAATATGTTTTTACATTATCATTGGCTGTCGTAAGTACTTCCCTAATGTTATCCAAGCCACCTAAGGTAAGCCAAGAAACAAGATCTTCCCTGGGGCTGCGCCTTGGTCTTCCTCCACGGTTGGTTTGTTTGGTGGGGGGTAGTAATGCTTGATGTTAAGATTAGCGTAGGGGGCTCCCTTCATGAGGTCAAGGAGATGTATTAAAAAAATGAGGGAGAGACGTCCGGTATTATCATAACCAGAGGCGTGGCCGTCTTTGCACTTGTGATTAACTGGCCTACATACTTTGATCAACCCCCTACCTTTTTTCTTCTGCAGTAAGATATCGAACCTCCTGGTCAAGTTGATGAGTATTAATTTACCACGGGTTATGCCCGGATTAGGCTTCTTAAATTAATATTATAAAGTCTCTCATGATTGAGAAGATACGTTGTTATTTGAAAGTTTCAAGGTGGCCCACCGTCACTTTTTCAAATGGCATAAATAGCTGGAAATTTGTAATTAAAGAAAGTGACATCATGAATCGTAGTTGTGACTTGTGAGGTTGGCAGAGTCAAAAGGGACAGCTAGTCGTTGCTATCACATTTACTAGAATAAGCATTGGACAGGTAACCGAATAAAAGGGTGTGTGGAAATTCACAGCTTTAGCAGAGTCAGCGGAAGGGGAGGCGAGGGCGAGGTTTGGTACAAGAAGAATTCACCAACCAAACCAACAGTTGAAAGGGAAGGGATCAAGGGAAGGGAGGTGGTGGAGGATTCCTGCTTCCCTGATCTTCCTGTAAAATTTACAGAAAAACTACGGTGGTGGTGGATCATTGTATTTGTGGGCGGCATTCTCAAGCTTCAGACAAGGGAAAAAAAAAAAGGGAAAGAGGAAGTCGTGGGTTGTTGCGTCACTTTCAGAAAGAAAATTTGTCTTGTTTGGCTATTTGAAACGCATCGTCGACCTCTCATTGACATTATTATTGGTCCCGTCAAAAACCAGCGTCATCGAAACTTGGGCGTGCCGATGAGAAAGGTCATGTCCCCCTCACCTCAGAAACCTCGGCCCACCTCTCCACTCTTTACTTGGTGGAGGCAACTCACGTCCATCCCCAAATTTAGCCACTGATTCAATTGCAGCTGGATATCCCTCTACTTACTTTCTGCCCTTCCCTCCAACGCACCACAATTTCGGATCGTATGCAGAAATCGGTGGTTCGGACCTGGAACAAGAAGCAAGTTCCGTGCCTGCCTCAGATTAAGATTATACTTGGTCTTTCTTCTCCATAGATTAGGGTCACTTGGTAACATAAATTAAAGTCTGTTCCCCTTTGGCCGCCACACCACCTACCTCGAAAGGGTAACACGCTTTCCCCACGGCCACCGCTTCTCTCGGGAACGGGCCGGGGCCGGGGCCGGTCAAAATTACGGCCAGTATAATAAAAATTAAAGCTAGCCCTAAAACTTAACCTGACCCAAATGCAGCTTTGCATTATTTATTTATTTATTTATTTTTTGGTATACAGCTAGATGCAACTTTTTTATTATTAGACCACCTTCGAGTTTAATTGCTTACCGATCAACTCTAGGTTATTGCAAAGAGATTTAATGCTCCAACCGAGTATTTCTTTAAACAATAATGTGCATTAGGTGAGACGTATATAGTGTTTGATACTTGATAGGACTCACCTATACATTGCAGTGATGCAGGCATATGAATATACTTCGTTCGGTTCCACTACTGCAACCTTTATCCATTAATTTCAAAAACAAAGGTTAATCCAAGATTTTCAAGTTCATCAAATTTTCTTTTGAGGTTTTTTTTAGCGGAGGGTGTAGAAGACATATTTCATCCTACAACTCAGCTCTTTTTTAAAAAAGAAGGCGTGGAAGACATATTTCATCCTACTGGACGAAATGTGAAGCCCAACAATTTTTTTTCTTGCCTATGGGTTGGAGCCTATGTTGCATGTGGGGTAATGTATGGTTACCTGCCATGGCAATCGAATTAGTGACTAACTGTCTTATCCTTTTCTTACCATAAAGCAATCTTACATAAAAATTACATATTTGTTACGGGTGGATCCATTGGATTGGTAATTTGTCAATAGTTTTAAGTCATAACCTTTTTTTTTTTTAATGCTTTGCACTACAAATTTCATGTTGCTCATGTAACTTTTGGACCTTTTCAAAGGTCATGTTACCATCATGTTTACTTCCTAACATCAGGAAACGAAACAATCACGATTTTTTGGTAACCATCATTCTCTTAATCTTTATAAACCATTACAATTCGTATGAGAGAAGACCGAAGGAACATATTCACATTTCAGCTTTCCTTTATCTTCAACTTGAGAAAGCAAGTTGATAGACTTTGTACATTGCATTAGTTTAAAAAAGGACTCTCTCTCTCTCTCTCAAATCTTCGTTCTGCCGCTTTGTAGTTTCTACTTTTATATAACGTTGTCCTCGTGAAGCGTGATGGCTGGGATTTAGCAGACCTTTCACGAGCATTGACCTGCCATTCAGTTATATAATTCTTAAAGATTTCCTCATAGCCATTAGAACTTAGAAATTAAAGATACCAGCCTAAGCAATTTCATTAAAAATGTATGGTCAACGAATTCTCCAGGAAAAAATTTAGTAGCTGCTCTAAACAGAGAGATGCAGAGGGACGAGGTGATGTCCAATGTTACAAAATTGTCAGATCTTTCTCCCAAAGACATTAAATTTAACCTTTAGCAACGCAAGGAAATAAAGCGTTGTTTGTTTCCACATTAGCAACAAACCCCTGTTTCGTTGCGGAAAATTTATTTTCGGCAAAGAAAAGCTTTGTGGCTAAAAAAGTTAACAGGCATCAGCAACAAAACCTGGTTTCGTTAATAAAGCTCGAGGGCTTCATCAACGACAACCTTTCCGCCTGTTCCCCGAGCATCCTGTGTCACGACCCAATTTTTGACACCAAAAATTTGCTTTTTCATTTAATATAAATAATTGCGGAAGCAAAATTGAGTCATGACCAAAACAGAAGGGAAATGCACTATATTTAAATCAAATGTTTGGACCCAAACATCTAAAATAAACACAAGCCCAAAAACGACGCAGTGCCCAGAATGCCAAATGCCTGTCCATCACAAAGCCTGAGGTCATCACTTCAAGAGCCGAAATCTATCAAGGACTACCAGTGAAGATAGAAAGAAGGGTCAGAATTCCTCTGAGTATGAGAAAATCCCGCCATGAATGGAACATGGCCCATCAAAATAATATTTGATTTTATAAAACAAATATCTTCAAATCTTAACACACATTAGAGTTAAGACTCATTAACAGAAACAAAACGAGGTGTGCACAACCTCCAAAAATTTCGTAGGCTTGCAACCGTGGTTCTTTGACAATGTCATGGTCATCGTGTCGAGCAACAGAAATCCCCGTGGGCACTCACGGGCAGAACAAAAAATCTCTTCACCAGGCGATCCAACGGATCGAGGGTACCTGAAGTGAAGCCTCCTGAGATATCCCAGATCGCCACTGCAGCAGCATGGTCTCTCTAGGAACCCGGGGTGAGAGACCAGGAGTCTCGCTCCCAAACAGAAACAGAACAGAATCCCGGGCCCTGTGCCGCCCAATACCCTGTGGGCCCTCCAGTACAGTCAGAGGAGTGTGCGACAACAATGAGCTCAAACGCACCACTACCTCCCGGGACGAAACCTAACACTGGGCAAAAACAGAAAGCTCGCACTCGCATACCACATCGCACAAAGTCCACGTTTCGCCTTCGAATTTCAAAAGTGAGAGTTTCTCTTCACTAGACGTCGTCTAGTACCTCTCACAGAAACTGCCCTCAAGCTTGGTTTCCCACACAACAGAAATAAGTCATTTCATAACCTGATTTAATGGCAACAATAATAAAGTCGAATAATAAACACAATAATCACTATTTAGAAACAAGAGGGTTCGACACCCCTTTTTCTAAAATTTAATTAAAGCAAAAGACATCATATAGCAATAATACATAACAATTCATTTTTCTTTTGAAATTGCAAACAAATACACGAAAACTCCCTTTTACAAATATTCAAGAATTCGGAGGGTACCCAATCGCAATTTCAGATGAAATGTTAGGCTCATATTGAAAATAACTTTCGCGAGCCTCTTTTTGAAGAAGTTTTTAGCAAAAGTGAGGCGTCATGAACATTTAATTATTATAACAGCTTTTCCGAATATTTTGCAAATTCTTGGACCCGCTTTGAAATTTTTCCAAACCTAATATAAAACCCGTCGAACTCTCCTTTTCTCTCATTTCACGCTGGAGTTTCTCTCTCCTCACGAGCTGCTCCACCGTCTTCTTCTCGCTCGACCAGCGGTGGGGATTCCACCGTCCTTGCTTGACCAAAACCAGAGAGGAAGCTCTCCGTCTCGCACGAGGACTCCTGCTCCTTCCTCCTGTTCGTCCAGCGGGGGAGTTCCCATCCATCTTCAAAGAAAAACGAGTCCGAGTGTGAGAGGGAGCTCTGTCTTCCTCTCTCATCTACCCTAGAGTGCCAGAGAGGGATGCGTCTTCCTCACTGGCCTTCCTCCGCGTGCAGCCAAGCGAGCGGAAGCCGGAAGAGATCGCAGCCACCGCCGCCGCTACCTTCACTGCTCTCGGTTTGCAGCACTACACCCATGATGAAGACCATCACCCGAGCTAGGTGCATCTCACTCGTCTCTTCCTTCATTACGACGAGGATGAACTAGCCAACTAGGAGAAACGATACGGGGGAAAATCTGCGTCTTCTGTGCCGTGATCATCTTTTCCCCAAAATCGTCTCTGCCACCATCGGACGACTCATTTCTTTTTCTTTTTTTTTTTTTCTTTCTTAAGGTCTTTCACTGTATTCCCTTCATATTTGAGTGTTGATTAAAGTTTGCTGATTTTGGATTTACCCTAAATCAAGCAAAGCAGGCTTTGCCTTCTGTCGCCCATGTTCTCTGTTTTGAGGTTGATTGTTTCTTTGTTTTCTCACGGATGGATAGCATAATACAGAAAACAGGGATTTTCACAACTCACTAAAATCATCGTGCCCCACGCTGCAAATCTATATCTGGCATACTTATAAAGACTCGTAGAAAACTCGAACTAGGGATTGCATACCATCTTCATTATTCAACCATCATACAAAAATCCGAGTGTTTCAAAACATAAACCGAATGTGCAGATCATACAATATACCTAGCATGCTTCATTTCTGGTAGCTCATGCTTGTATTCATTTCTTGGCATATGCATAGATAGATCTACATATACATGTGTCTATACGAAATCTAAAAAAAAACATAGGCTTCATGTTACAGTCATAACTGAAAATCCCCATACATAGATTCATCTTCCAAGTATATAAGAAATCAAAATACATGGCTTCATGTTGCGTTCAAGGCTAGAAATCCCCATACCTTTTTCAAATCCGAGACAACCTTCCCAGCCCTCTTACTTTAATCTCTTCTTCACTTTCTCCTTCTTCCTCTCAAACTCTCTGTCGTTGAGCTTTCTCTTCTATGAACACAGTAAAGAAACGATTATCTTCTGAAACATAGGGTTAAATAAACCCTTCCCAAGCCTCCCCATTACTCCACGAGTATGTATTCCCCTCTTGCGGTTGTAACCTCCCATTATGGGACGTGGGCAGTTACAGAAGATAAGGGCAAACAAAATAAATAATAATAATAATAAAAAGAATTTTAAATCGTGGGTCTTACATCCTGCTCTCATCTGTGGATTTGTGGTGACATTTTCAGGTCATTTTTTTCTATCTCCAGCAGCTTGATCATCTATCCAAGGCTCTGTCCATGCATCGGCGAGCAGTTAGGCTATTTCCCAAACTTCTTGCGATCATTCATGGATTTTCCAACGAGCCGTTTCAGGTCGTTGTGATTTCGTTTTTCTGTTGATGTTCTCTTCGATCCTGCAACCTTGTACTGAAAATCTGTCAACAGGAAGAACACCAAGAAATCAGGAACCGCAGATGAGATTCTGAGGCGTTGGCGTGAAGCGATTACAAGTCCATGCGTTTCACCCAATGCCTACGTCTCTCTCTCTCTCTCTCTCTCACACATTTGTGGAACCGAATCAACTGATTAATTAAATGGATTTATTAAAGAATGTGAACATCAACTGGTTTGGGTCGATGCTTTCTCTGCTTCCTTTCTCCTCTTTTTGCTTTTTTCCTCCCTTTTCCCTTTCAAACGAGCTCCACTGATGAACTTGGCTCATGGTCTTCCCCAGTTCTGTTGTTCACATCTCGTAGGATCTAGGTTCTATGTACCCAGTCTAGTGTTATCCTTTCGAAGGAGGGAATAGTACTCTTACTGCAACGACTAAATCCTCGGAAAGCACTTAATTAACCATTGGAAAGGTCTTCACAAAGCATGATTTGTTTTACTGCAAAGAATTTAGATGCAACGCTTTTGAATATTTGCTTTTTCTTCTTCTTTCTTCATGAATCTGTGGTTCCTTCGTAGTGGCATGCCCTTTTTCTTTAGCCCCCAGTTGTTTGACTATTTGGATAATAGCAAGCGTATCAGAATCTCTTGGCTTTTGATTGTTATTAATGGTTCAGGACCAAATGATGTGGCCAGTTGGTATTCATTAGGTCTGCTGTGATCTGTTAAAGAAGTTGGAAAAGATTACACATATACATTTTGATGGTATTCATGATAACCAGGGTTTAGAGCAGGTACAGGAGACTGCTTGAGTGTCTCATGGAAATCGATGTTTCTACCTGCCCAATCTTGCTTATTTTAGTAAGAAATGTGTATCTCTGTTTATGTTCCTATCCACCAATAATTTCCAAGCGTAGACATTTTCCTTGCAAACTTGAAAGTAACTACTGATTCCCTTCTAGGACAACAAAAGAACAGATTCAGCTGTCCCTTAAAAATTATTACTAGTGCCCCTTAACCATAAATGTGTGGCTCCGCTTCTGTCCACCTTCAGTCATGGGCCAGCCCTACTGAATGTATAGTTTGTGGTTGGGGGCTAGGGGTTGGGGTGGTTGTGTTTTCACCCTCTCCTTTGAGTTATCTGCCATACTACATACTAAAAGGAAACTGCACATGTTGTACAGAATATGCATTAGAATTGGAAATATATTCAAGTTTTTTTACCATTTTTCCTCTTAAAGTGGCTATTTGTTGGACTATGTGCGAACCAGGTTTTGCTTTAAAAAACTCACTTAACACTCAAATGCTGTGGCTCAATGTCGAATCGAGCTTTAATTGAGCTTGCTTTGGTTGAGCTGGTACTGAACTCTTGGAGCAAAATCAAAGTGCTGTTTTTCTTTAAGAATTGATTTGTAAGTTTGGATGACAAGACAATAACTTGGGGGAGAGAGCAAAATTAAGTTTTTCCTAAAAGAATCTGAGGGAGCTAGGTTTTTAAATCCTTATAAAAACCATGTTTTTGTCAAACTGAGTTTCGGCAAAATCCAGTTCTGATGTCATCTGAACTTGACTTAAATGGAGCTTTGGAGGTAAAATTTGCTTCTAAAACATAGTTTTGGGTTGTTGTACATCCATATGTTAGGGGGTGTTTGGATGACACCCCTTATCTAAGCCAATTTTGTAAAAACTTGGTTTTATAAACCACGTTTTTCTGAGTTTTGAAAGCGTGGTTTCTTTGTTTAGATGACACACCCAAAATCCAGTCTCATGAACAACCTGGTGAGGGTCTAGTTTGACAGTTCCTTTTACAAAACTAGTTTTCTGAAAACTGAGTTTTTTCTTTAAATCCAATTTTTATGGTATTAAATACTTAAAAAACTTGGGTTTTAGAGTGTCATTCAAACGCCCTTTAAGTTTTTAACAAGTAAACATAACTCCTCTGTTTGAGTGACAAGTAAAATGATGTTTTTAAGCACCCAATGCGTTCTGTTCTGGGCTGCAAAGAAGTAGACTTGTGCATCCGATGAGTTGCTAGAATGAAATGGCACATCACAAGTTGATACTATAAATGGCATATGAACTTTGGAAGATCTGTTGATACGAGAGACCAAAAGCTGTATGAGACCTTGGTTCACAAAATTCATTTTTAGATCTACAATCTTTTAGAAGAAGTTCTTTTGTTCATCGCTTGATTGGGTGCACTGTTTCCTCATGTAGAGCATATGAATTGATACTATTTCACTGTGGGTTGAATGTATCCGTTGCTTCCTCGTTTCTTAATTTCCTCTGCTGTTCAGCTGTTTGAAGAAGATTTGAGAAAAATATGAATCATAGTTCTCTTAAATGTAATGGCTTGAATGATTATAATATGTCTAGAGATGCAAATCACAAGATCAACATCTTCTTCTTTCAATATGTGCAATTCTACTCTCAATCTCAACATGGGGGTTTACTCGTTGGAGATGTTTATTGCTAAATCTTGCAGTCTGTATTTGCACACTTGGTTGTCGATCCTAAAACCATGAACATTGTGGAAAGTTTCGTAAATCGTAAGGCCTCTTTCATTTTGCCTCTTTTTCATCTCAACGGACGTCTCGTTTAGTCAAACAAACTTGAAACAGTGTGGTAGCTTTCATAGATTGAAACTAGAGTAGTTCTCTTTTACATTACTGCAGGTATGCTTTCTCCTAAGGCTTGGGTTTTCTCTTGTTTCTTATAATCGGTTTATCCTTTCGATTCAGTCATCGAGTAAAAATGTTGACGTTCCCCTTCCTTAATCGGAATGAAACAAGAAACCAGGCTGCATTCCACCAGCACATTCTTTTTCCCTTTAGCTTTAATAATTTGCGTGAATGGATTTGGTTAGGTCTAAGTTTGTACGTCACCCCAAAGACTAGCATGCATGTGGAGAAGAAACGAGAAAACATTACGACAGTACCGTGCGGAGGATAAGTGGAGTTTTTCTAAAGATGGGCGCAATCATTTATAAAGCCTTTGCACCGTCCGCATCCACGCCACTGCTTCTCTTAAGCTCTCCCATAACCTCTCTGCCATTCGTAAATTTCTCCCAGCACCATAGCATGGAATCATCTGCAGCACCAATTGGGGGAGGGAAAAAGAAACAAGAGAGAACAAAAGTGGTGCCGCGGTTGCAGGGTATTCGTGTTCCTCAGTCCTCTTATCTGAAGCCCGAGAGATAACGGCTCAGCCTAAAGCTCCAAGTGCTCCCAATTCTACCGCGTGACTCCCCATGACAAATCATCCCTGTTACGATTGAACGTCTATGGATGTGGCTGCATATCCTGTAGCAGACATGTGCCTGAGGCCGTTATCCTCAACAGATTAATTTGCAAAGACTGAGAAGATAATGTGGAAAGCCCCTTCATCACACTTCTGATGAAACCTTTTCTCTCCCTTCTGTGGTATCCGATCCCACAAAAATCTTCGGAACAGCGTGGTCGTGTTAAAAATCTCTCATCAGTGTCACAAGTTTGAACAAGCTGCCTCTCCCCAACATTGTGAATGGTAGCGAATAGCGAACGAAACAGTAGCGATCGAAACACAAAAGGAAATAAGGGGGAAACATGTATGTTGACCAGATGCCGATGTGTGATTGGGAAGAATGGAGTCCGATGGTTGACATGGTCTCTGCATCAGGAACATATTCTCATTTGGAGCTGTATGGGGGGTGAACCTTATGCCACCGAGTATACTGGCTAAGGGCCGCGGGGTTTAATTTGATCCTAAAGCAGTAGGCTGGCTTATTAGATCCAATTTCTAGATTTATGAAAGCTTTTCTGGCAAATTTTTTGTTTCATTGCGAGTTTGGGATCTTTATTTTCATGATTGTATCGAATCCGATCCAAATCCAATTCCATATGTGTTTAGCTGATCTGAATCCGATCCCTTTCTCTCTTGCTATAGAGTCATCTGACTTGGCTCTACGTCTGATCTAGAGAAGAATGCTTGACATGACCTAGCAAGTTCCTTATCTAGCAGGTCGAACATTTATTGTCAATTTCCACAATATCTGAGAAAAAAACATACAAGAAGGACTACGTCCCCAGCTACATAGACATAGGGTTGATTATGGACTCAATAGTACAGTTACAGTACAGATAAGCCTATAAAATCTGGTTATTTTGATTGGACGTGATTCAAAAATGTCCTAATTAAGTACAGAAGCTAACTGCCATGATTTCTTCGTATGGAAGTTAGACTCCGTCGGGCAATCTTCTGATCTGATACCAATCCCCTGGAGTTGGTACTGGATCCAGCATCACCCAAATGTGGATCGCTGTCACCAAATACCTGCACACACAGATACGTACACATGGACATGGAGAAAGAATAATAGCGATCAACTATTTGGCAAGAAATGGTTCCCAACTTCTCTCATCCCACTGCCATTCCATCTATCTCCAAATACGATAAGCATATACAGCTTGACTTGGCGACTCCAACAGAGGTGGAGCGGAGCCCAGAGCAGTGCAGTCAGCAGTGGGTTATAGAAGAAAAAGAAAAACGTGTACGCCTAAACTAGGCAATTGCGACAGAGGTGGGAATAAGTCTCGAGAGGAAAGCGTAAGCGTATCTAACCAGGAAACGCATGGCATGGCAAGGGCAAGATGCAAGGAAATGGGGGATTCATTAATTAATTAGGCCATAACTAAAAGGAGTTGCGTGGAGACGAGGAACAGCAGAATGCCAACAGCAAGGTCAAAGGCAATCAACTGCATTGTGGCAGGACCAAAAGCAATATCAAGCAGATTGGATTGAGACATGCAAGTGATAAAGGATTCCCGAAACAAAAGTAATAAAATCCTGCGCCTACTGGATGGTCCTGATCATGTTGATATGTAACAGGCGCTGACCTATTCGTGGCATGTTAAATGAAGAAAGGTAGGGGCTGCTAGCTACGGCATGCTATCGAACTTCTCAGTCAATATTAATACTTGAGGAAAAGCCTGAGTTAGAAAGGTAGCATGATGCATCATTGCGAACTGTTAGTTGGAAGGGCCCAATAGGTGGCGGAAAGCGAAGAATCAGGAAGAGAAATGGATAAAAAGGAAGAAAAGGGGAAACAGAATTGGAGTACTGATTTGCGGTGTTTTACGCTTTCATGGAAGCTTATTCCAGTACTTTTGACAAGTACACCAGTAGTTTTCCCCAGTTCTATGAACTGCAGCGATTTGTCGGTGCAGCGGAGAGGCCCAAAGCCTGCGGGGAAAACCACTCTTCCAAGCGGATTAAGAGCAGATACAAGTTGATAGTAGTAGAGCTGGCATTGATGGCATTTGACAAACAATATATAGAAGCCGTAAGTGACTGAATTTGCAGTTAGCGGGAGGACAAATTTCGGAGAGGCAGGGTAAGGGACCCACCTTGACGATTTCATACTACACAAGAGACGGGACTGAGAGAGGGCAACTGGCGTCTGTGCTGCTCAGAGAATGTGGGTAGGGTTGACATTGTGAAGCTGTCTTTTCATGGCTTCCAGCTCTCGAAGAAGAAAGGTCATTTGTTCGTTCCGTATAAAGTGCATAGTGGTGCACTTGCTGATCGGTTCATACCCTCGACGGTCTACAAATTCAAACGAAATTACAGATAAAAGAGCACATTGAATAATTAATACTTCTCACAATGGTCCTTCTACGGAGATGGTACAGGAGAGTTTTCTGAAGATATTTTCCGTCTAGGATACGCCGAGAGAGAGAGGGAGAGAGAGAAGTGGGTCGGTGGTAGGGAGAAGGAGAAAAGGAATATTGGGAATTGGGGGTCCTGGTTCCAAGTGGTAGGAAAAGGACGAATGACCAAGAAAAAAGAGAGGCAAGGTTCAACGTATTACGATAAACAATAGACAAGAAGGGCCCTTTCTTTCCTTCACCACCATCGTGGTCTCTCTCGGTAGAGTCCTCATCAGCAATTAATAACTGGACAAGTTGGTATCTTTTTCTTTCATTCTCATCCCCATTTTTTTGATAGATGGTTCCGCTTTTCGAAGATAATAGAAAATGAAACAGTGAAGATATCTTCTTGGCGACACATTTTCGCTATGGTCATCTTAGATTTTACTGATGAAGAGCGGTTAATCTGGCTCAGTTTAATTTAGTGCATGGCTCGATCTAGTTTTCCTTTCTGTTTAGAAAGGCAGCTTGCAGCTGAGGGATGCTGCTTGTTGACAGCCCCATCCTCTTCCAACTGCGCTGAAACATGAAATGGGGAGTGGAGTAGAGGTTTCTCTTCGACGTAAGGAATTGAGGAGACGCAGCATTATGTTTGACTTGAGGCGCAGTAGGCTGGAGTTCAGACACCACGGGATTCTACCCTCCCCACAAAGGGGAAAAAGGAAAAAAAAAGAAAAAAGAAAAAGAAAAAGGAGGATGCGGCCGACGTCAACAACAGCACCACCACTACCGACGGAGTATTGTGTTGGTATCCCCGGCAGGTTCAGGTTCGGGAAGGTACATTAGAGATTACTCCCTCTCTCATGTACAGTAGATTGGCTTTCGGCGGTGTGAAAAGGTAAGGGCCAAAAGTCAATGGTTCTCATTCCACGAGAAAGTAGATAGAGCGACGTGGTGAGTTAGATGGAGGACATCGCGAAGCACCCAATGAGAAGCAGGTCCGTACGTCAAGTTGGGCCTTCCGTCAAGCTGCCCCACTGGGCGTGACGATAAACGTGCTACGTCAGGGTGATTGGTGGGAAGAATGGATCGAAACGAAGCCTTCGTCATATAACTTATAATACCCAAACGGAGGGTGCCGGGTGACCGGAGAAAAGAAAAGCAGAGGCAAAAGTTGCGCCGAAAACGAAACGGTTAGGGACAGAAGAGAGGATCTCGTTGCTTGTTTCTTTCTTCTCCGTCGGGATGGATGCGGATCTAGACGAGATGCGGTGCCACCTTTTGGAAGATTCCTACTACGCCAACGTCTTCCTGGCGTGCTCTCCCTCCCAGTCCTCTCTGACGGAGTGCAGCAACTCCCCCGAGGCCGAGCCTATCGTGCCCGGCCCGGCCCTGAAGCGCCAAAGAGTAGAGGATTCCGAGTCGTGCTCCAGAAGTGGGGTGTACGAGTTGGAGGAGGATGACGAGGGAGAAAGGTTCGTGCAGAGCGCTCTCCGTTTGGACTCGCCGGAGATCGGAGAAGATCAGGGGGAGGAGGAGAATATGAAGAGCAGGGTCCAGGCGGAATGTCGTGGGAGGAATCCTCCAACTCTTCAGTCCGACTCGAACGCACGAGGCAGCTCCTGGGGTCGCGTCCCCCGGCCCACCTGCATCTCCGGCCAATGGCACAGCATGACCCTGAAGGAGAACCTCTCGCAACAAGAGATGGCGTTTTTTGGCGCCACGAATTACCAGGTTTGCCATCAAGTCGCGTCGGGCAAGCCGAACCGACCAAGGGGGGAGGTCCAACTCCAGGGACGGAAGAAAGGGGGGAAGCACTACAGGGGGGTGAGGGAGAGGCCTTGGGGGAAATTCGCGGCGGAGATCAGGGACTCAGCCCGCCAGGGCGCGAGGGTGTGGCTTGGGACATTCAACACAGCAGAGGAGGCGGCGCTCGCCTACGACCGGGCTGCCTACAAGATGAGGGGCTCGCGTGCGCTGCTCAACTTCGCGCTTAGCGTGGTGGCAGCGGAGGTGGAAGCGGCTCAGCCAACCGGTGGCGGCTCGGGATGCTAAGTTTGGGCTTCGGTGGGAGTGGGATGATATTGATTCCCCTTTCTCTTTCCGGCGGCGTTCACCGTTCAGAGTGGGAGTGGGAGTGGGAGTGGGAGTGGGGTGATTCCCCTTTCTCTTTCCGGAGAGCGGGAAATGGGGCCCACCCGCCCAGCACGGTGGCCGGTGGGTGGAAGATATTTCTGATACAAATGGAGTCCGACTCGGATACAAAGCGGCGAAGGCGAAGCACTCAGCGGGGGAACTGGAAGAAAGGGTGGGCCTCCTCCTCCAGAGCCGCCTGTTTGCCTTGGCTATAAAAATCAAATCACCTGCTCTGAAGCATAATTTCTTTTATTCAAACTGCCGCCTTTGTATATCGGTTACCTGTTTCTTGTTCGATTGGTTTCCCCATTCTTCCTCTCACGGTCTATACCATGCGGGTCGTATCCAATTCTTGAGTCAGCCGTCCCTTTTCATCGACTGCCTCTCTCAAAGCTTTTCTTATCACGCACAGCACAGCATTTCAACCGTAACAGGTATAATTTGATCCTGAAACGCAAAATGGGGGCCATGAAATTAAAGGGAAAACGTCCGCTTCAGGAAGACAAAGAATCAAGAGAGAGCCCCCCGAGCTTATCCATAGGTTGAGATTGAGAAGCAGAGTGCGAAAGCAACAAAAAAAATTCCACTTGCATATATATGGGCTTTAGGTAGAAAAAGATGGTTGGCATGTGAGAAACGGTGGACGATTGAGGATTTTGTTCCAAATTTAGATATAAGATAATAATTATAATTGCCTACAACAACAAACTCATGAGTTGATTTAATGTAGTTAATTTTCCTTTACTTGCCAAAAGAAATTAACTAGATTAGAATCGATCGGATCGGAATCTTGGCCATCGATGATATATATACACACATACTCGCCAACTAGTCGCTAAAAACGTCTAGATGGGGAGAAGATAATGTTAGAAAATGAAGGGCGAATAAGCCGAAGACAAGACAAGTTGATCTCCTGGTTCGCTTGAAGAATGGGAAAGGGACAAATAGAAAAGGCACATGAACGATGGCCTTGAAAAGAAATATCTATATCACACGCCACTCGAGTCGATCGTCCATAATTCAATGGCCCACCAGCCTATTGGAGCAGGTATATGAAGAAGGTGCTGGTCCACGCTCCAAATGCCAATAAAGACGAAGTCCTTTATCAACAAGCGCTGTCACCCTAGCTCCAATCTCGGATCGGATCTGCGAAAGACCTGAAGCACATCCATTGAGCACCCAACCGTGGAAGAGCTGAACGATCCAATCCGAGATGCACGCGAGAAGTCGTGGTAGGAGGCTCAACCGCTCCTTCCAGTTCCATGTAAATCGTTGCCGGCAAGCTCCTTTTCATTCTCCTCTGTGTTCCTTTTCTTTCTCTCACCAGCCGAGGGTTTGCCGATGGAACTTCAGTCCATCCCTCTTTGTTTCTCACTCCCTTGCCAATCTGGGACCAGCTGTGGTGAAGGCCATTGCCCCAAAAATTTGTGGGATCCTAAGAATCCTATGGTTGTACATTGCACTGAAAACATATATAGAAAAAACATCTTATACGTGCTTCATACCTTCTTTCAAAATTTTATGGTATGAGGGCACATTTTTCTTTCTTCTCTTCAGCCTGGTTTTCTATTCATGTCAGTTAATTTTAGTTTCTAACATAGAAAATCATGACACGTCACTACAAAAAATGTGTGCGTGTACGCATGTTCGACACCCCTGACCAACTCCTGTTCCTCGCCTGTCAATTTTCATGTCACATTGCATTTAATTTCTTTTACAATAAGAGGTGGGCATGGAAGGCCACAGGATCTTGTGTTGTCTGTGGACATTAATATGGGCCTCGACTGTTTTTTGTTAGCCCAATTTTCTTCTTAGTTTTTTATAGATATAGAACCTTTGCATTTTTCTTCTCCAATGTATATAACCTTTCTATTTTTATTCTCCCAACACTTAGATTTTTGAATCTCAAGTTGATGGCTTCAATTTTTTTGTAACTTTTGTTGTACTGTTAAGTTTGCATCATCTTAAGAAAAGGAAAAAACGCATGGGTGGACCGTGATTTCTTCACTCGCTGTTGCCCAAATCCAAATGTATTTCCCTAAAATAATTCTCTAAACCCATCAAGCGTCGGAGTCTTTCTGAGGTCGATCACCTTACATATGTCGAGTCCGGTCGTTTTCTTCTGCGGACTCAATTCTCAACTTGCGGCTGGTGCAAACAAAATTAACTTGGAGTCCTGTACAGAACATTTTACTTAACAAACTTGATGACGGCTCTAGGTTGTGGATATAAATGAACAGGTTAAATATACAGATGCATATGAAGGAAGAGGTTAAAGATAAGAAGGATGGAGTTGAACGCACAAATGTAGTGTGACAGCTCTGGTCAGGGTCTTTCGGCTTTCGGATTAATGGATGGATATGTGTGCGTTCCAAATTTTAGTTCCAATTAAATTGCACATTTCAATTAGTCTCGAATTTTGGCACCTGCAGCAGCCAATGGGCTAAACATGTTTTCGCATAAATGAGGGTTTTATCCGAGAAGGAAAAGGCCAAAAGGTGCTAGCATCAATTCTCTTCATAGGACATTCCATATCTCAAATATTGCGAGATAGATGTCACAAATAAGAGAGATATCAAGTAATCCTTGGGGATCCCAGTACCCTTGAGTTGTTGAGTCATGAGTGTTGCCAGTTTTTCTGTGCAGGTATGTGTCTCTGTGCGTGAGTGTCTCTATGTGAAGGGGAGAGAGGGCGGGTGTGTGGTTGATGGGAACGATGCATAATTGAAGGACATAGTCTGATATATGAACCTTGATATCTGCCTTTCTGCATTTTGGTCACTCTGTTTCTCATGCTTCAGTGCTTCTTGAACCATCATTTATTTTTTATGTTAAGCACTTGCAATAGGTAGGCCTTAGTTACGCATTATTTACTTTCAGGAACTTGCTCCGTGCTTTGATTGGGTACAACCCTCCAGTTCAGAAGATAAAGTCTCCCAGATCTGATAGCAACCGCAAACCTGTTCGTTCTTATATGAGCAGACAAAGGAAACTTGTGTTCATTTTGAAAATTTTGGACTGTTCAAGCAGACTGGATTCAGCTTAGACTCACAATGGTTGAAGAGATGTACTTTCTGCACGACCTTTATTGGAGAGGAAAATCAGCAAACTGATTTTCAGGAATCAAGAAAATCAGAAAGTAAGATTTCAGGAAAGAAGATTTCAGGAAAGAAATTATAATCTTTCCTTGTGTTGTTGTCAATCACAGATCATGATCTATCAATTCCAAAATTTGTGAGATTTGTACATACCTGTAAACTTGTATAAATACCCCATCATATGAGAAATGAGATTATCTCTTTCGACTCATTTGTTTTTCTCTTCTTTCTTTTCCGCACGCCTTTCTTCACATGGTATCAGAGCGAAGAGTCGTTTCTGGCCACGCTCTCTGCTTCGTTTCCTGTTTCTCTTCCAACATTCTCTGTTTTCTAAGTAACAAGGAAGTCCCCCGTGGAGTGTGAGGTTTCATTCTCCGTCTTTGTGTTTGAACAAGGAAAAGCTATCGAGGCCTTCACCGAGAAGGGAGCATGTTGTTTTCTGTTTTCACATAAAGCGTGCTGTCTTCTCTATTCCCTCCTTCCCTGTGGTGATTCTGGTTCCTCCACGGTTATTCCTCCTTTGTTGAGGTTGAAAAGGGAAAAACCGATTTCTGCCTGCTCGAGTTCTGCCTGCTTAGTCTGCTCGAGTTCTGCCTGCTCGAGCGCCTGCTGCCTGCTGGAGCTGCTCTGCCCGCTCGATTGTTGAGCGTTCTGTTTCAGAGACGCTTCTCAACTGGCTGCTCTGTTCGCTCGATTGTTGAGCGTTCTGTTTCAGAGCCGCTTCTCATCCGCCCGTTCCTGCACCACCTGAGCGAGCGATCTTCTTCGTTCGCCCGCTTCTTCGCTTCAGTGCCCATTCCTCCGTTATCGAAGAGAAGAAGGAGACTGCGGACGCTCGGACCGCTGTCGCCCGTTCGCCAAGCTTCCTGACCGGCTCGTGGGATCTTCATCGTCGCCTATTGAGATCGGGCGGTCACATGAGGTCTCCATCGACGTTCTTCGCCCGACGGCCCCTTTTTTTTTTTTTTTAGCGGCTATATCTCAGAAGCCCAAGCTAGGGTTTTCTGCGATTCTTCGGAGTGCACCCGCGAGAGGAAGAAAGGTAAATCGCCCGCTCAAGGTTCTGTTCACTCGAGCGCCCCATCGGTTTCCTTGCGGCGCCCAATTTGTTCCCTCGACCGCTCGAGCGTCCAAATCTCATTTGCTCGAGTGCTCCTGAATCACCCGCTCAAGCGCTCAATAGCTCGGTGCTTCTGCCGCTCTCTTGTCTATGGCGACAACTCCTCTTGTTGAGAGGACTGGTATCTCTGGTGATCAGAATGAGTCACCTTTCGTCATGCACCATTCTGATAATCCTGGTGTTATTTTAGTGACCAATCCCCTTGGTGGAGACAACTATTCCACATGGCGACGGGCAATGAAAATGGCCTTGAGTGCCAAGAACAAGTTTGGATTTGTTGATGGTTCTATTTCAAAACCCACAACCACCAGCTCGGACTACATGCCATGGGTTCGCTGTAATGACTTGGTTCTATCATGGATTTTTAACTCATTATCCAAGGAGATAGCAAATAGCGTTATCTATGCCAGTGAAGCCCATGAGGTTTGGATTGATCTTCAAGAACGTTTCTCTCAAGGTAACGCTGCTCGTATTTATCAATTGAACAAGATGATATCTGATTTACGCCAAGAACACAATTCATTAGCTGTCTACTTCACTACACTTAAAACTTTTTGGGATGAACTTGGGTCTTATTCAACTGTGTCTGCATGTACTTGTGGTGCGTTTAAAGAGTTTCATTCATGTCAAGATCAGGAAAAAGTTTATCAGTTCCTAATGGGATTGAATGAAAGTTTTAGCAATCTTCGAAGTCAGATTCTTGCTATCGATCCTCTACCCAACATTAATAGGGTATATGCTATGTTGCTTCAAGAAGAGACTCAACGTCTTCTCACACCAAAAATGTCTGGATCCAATAACATAGCTCTTGCAGCTAGGTCTTCTCCTACATCATATACCAAAAGGAATCAGGCAAGGATGCCTAATGCTACTCGCAATCGACCTCGACCAAAATGTGATCATTGTGGAATGCTTGGGCATATAAAATCTCGATGTTATGTGCTTCATGGTTACCCTCCAAATCATCCTAAGGCTGCAGGTTCAACTGGTGATTTATCTAAAACTGAAAAGGCGCAACAGGGAGGAACATCGGCAAACAATGTAAAAGTCAGTGTTGTTTTGTCACAACTTACCGAAGAACAGGTCAGTCAATTGGCATCTTGGTTAAATGTTGATACTTCACCGGTTGCTGCTAATCTAGTAGGTAAACAATCATTCTCAACTCATTTTCCTTGGATTATTGACACCGGAGCCTCAGACCATATGACCCATCATTTATATTTGCTTTCTAATATCAAAAGTCTACCAAAACATCGTGTCATTAACCTACCCAATGGACATCAAACACTAGTCTCTATTACTGGAACAATTTACCTTTCAGCCAATATTCAGCTTACTGATGTCCTATATATTCCTGATTTTAAATACAATTTATTATTATCAGTTCCAAAGTTCACCAAGACCACTAATTGCATCGCTGTTTTTCTTCCAACCTGTTGTGCTTTTCAGGACCCTGTGTCGAGGAAGCTGATTGGAGTGGGTAACTTGAGCGGTGGATTTTACCATCTTCTTCTTCCAACTACTTCACATGTTTTGTTTGCTTCTCCTAATAATAAGACAGCTCATATATGGCATATGAGACTTGGACATCCTTCATTTGATAAGTCTTTTTTATTGAATGAAAACATTTCTATTTCCAAGCATGATTCTCCTTGTGATGCATGTCTTAAAGCTAAATTCACTCGTTTACCTTTTCAAACTAGTACTAGTAGAGCAAGTGATCCGTTCGGTTTAATTCATTGTGATATTTGGGGAGGATATGACACGTCGTCTCACACAGGTGCACATTATACACGATCTATTTGGGTTTTCTTGATGAGGTTCAAATCTGAAACTTTTTCTTGTTTAGCTCGTTTTTGTGCCATGGTGTTTACCCAATTCAATACTCATGTGAAATGTGTTCAGAGTGATAATGGTGCTGAATTTACAGCTCATAATATGCAAGCATATTTTCATGAGCATGTCATAGAACATCAAACCTCATGTGTTGGAACTCCTCAACAAAATGGACGTGTTGAGAGGAAGCATCGCCATCTACTAGAGGTGGCACGAGCACTTAGATTTCAAGCAAATCTTCCGGTTACTTTTTGGGTGAATGTATTTTGACAGCTACCTTTTTAATTAATAGAATGCCGTCAACTCTTTTAAATAACAAATCTCCGTTTGAACTTCTCTTTCATAAAAAGCCCAATTATGAAGATTTGTGTGTTTTTGGATGCTTGTGTTATGCCAAAAAATTTAAACCCCATGCATAAGTTTTCATCACGTGCACACAAATGTGTTTTTGTCGGATATCCTCATAATCAGAAAGGGTATCGTGTATATGATTTGGATACCAAACAAATTTTTACAAGCAGAGATATATCTTTTTTTTAGGATAATTTTTCATTTCTAACCGAACAATGTCATACAAACGATTTGAACAATGTTGTTTTACCTCACCCTCAAGCAGATTATCTTGGAGAGAAATATGTCATCGTGTGAGAATGGTGTTCCGGCAAATTCCTCCCCATCACTCATTCAACCTTACGATTCCATCAACAATGACCAAAATCTACCAGTTTCAGATCATCGACCTATGTCAGATGATCCACCTCCTCCAGACTCACTTGCTCTACGAAAATCTAGTCGTACTCGTCATTCACCACCCTATCTTCAAGACTATGTGTGTTCCAATGTGATGGTTATAAGTTCATCGCCTAAGAAATCTACTTCAACTAAGCGATCCTTAGGTACACGTTATCCCATAGCTAATTACTTACCTGTTCACAAATTCTCTAAATCTCATTATGCATTTTTAACCTCTATCATGAGTGATGTTGAACCTAGCTCATATGCGGAAGCAGTTAAGTATCAACATTGGCGAAGTGCTATGGCTGATGAGATTCAGGCTCTTGAACAAAACAGTACATGGTCTATTACCACTTTGCCTCCACACAAAAATCCAATTGGCTGTCGTTGGGTTTATAAGATAAAACGGCGATCAGATGGAAGTATTGAACGCTACAAAGCCAGACTTGTTGCGAAAGGGTACACTCAACTAGAGGGTCTTGATTATCATGAGACATTTGCTCCAGTTGCAAAGTTAACAACCATGCGCACACTTCTTGCTCTTGCTTCTATTCAAGGATGGTATTTATATCAAATGGATGTGAGTAATGCATTTATACATGGAGAATTACATGAGGAAATATACATGACCATTCCTCCAGGCCTTTTGCGTGAGGAGGAGTATTCAAGTACTAAAGTGTGTCATCTTCATAAGTCTCTATATGGACTCAAGCAAGCGCCACGTAACTGGTTTCACAAGCTGCTATCTGCACTTAAAGGCGCTGGTTTCATTCAATCATCAGCTGACAACACTCTCTTTACTAGGAAACATGAAAAACAATTTATTGTTATTCTTGTCTATGTTGATGATCTTATCATTGCAGGAAATGATGAACCAGGAATTGCTTCTGTTAAGCAATATTTACATTCGAAATTTCATATTAAGGACTTGGGAATACTTAAGTATTTTCTTGGCATAGAAGTTGCAAGAGCGCCATCGAGAATATTTCTAAGTCAAAGAAAATATATTGTGGATATTTTGAATGATGCAGGTTTGATGGGAGCCAAGCCTATAGACTTTCCAATGGAACAAAAATTACGATTAACTCCCAATGATGGTATTCCACTGAAAGATCCAGCTAAATACAGGAGGTTAGTTGGTCGTTTGATTTATTTAACCATTACTCGACCAGACATAATGTATTCAGTCCAAGTTCTCAGTCAGTTCATGCAATCACCACGAACTACACACTATGAAGCAGTACTTAGAGTATTGAAGTATTTGAAGGCCTCACCAGCAAAAGGGATATTTTTATCATCATCAAGTGCAAAACAATTGAGGGCTTATTGTGACTCAGATTGGGCTAGTTGCCCTACCACTCGTAAATCAGTTAGTGGATATATTGTGTTCTTGGGGAATAGTCCTATCTCTTGGAAATCAAAGAAGCAGTCTACTATTGCCAGATCGTCTGCTGAAGCAGAATACCGAGCAATGGCTTTGACAACTTGTGAAGTTGTTTGGTTAAAAGCCTTATTGAATGACTTGGGGTGGAGTCATGATGAACCAGTCAATTTATATTGCGACAATCAAGCAGCTTTGCATATTTCAACAAATCCAGTTTTTCATGAAAGAACTAAACACATAGAGCTAGATTGTCACTTTGTAAGAGAAAAAATTCAACAAGGAATAATCTGCGCTCATCATGTATCATCATGTATGCAACTAGCTGATATTTTCACTAAACCATTGGGGAGAGACAACTTTCAAACTTTAAGAATCAAGTTGGGTGTTTCAGATTTGCACACACCAACTTGAGGGAGAATATTGGAGAGGAAAATCAGCAAACTGATTTTCAGGAATCAAGAAAATCAGAAAGTAAGATTTCAAGAAAGAAGATTTCAGGAAAGAAATTATAATCTTTCCTTGTGTTGTTGTCAATCACAGTTCATGATCTATCAATTCCAAAATTTGTGAGATTTGTACATACCTGTAAACTTGTATAAATACCCCATCATATGAGAAATGAGATTATCTCTTTAGACTCATTTGTTTTTCTCTTCTCTCTTTTCCGCACGCCTTTCTTCACAACCTTGCTTCATAGAAGTGAGATGGGGGACGCAAGAGACATTTTTCCTTCCTGAATAGGCCGCTAGCGTGGAGTACACCACTACCTTCCAAGAGGCTGAGGGATTCTTATGTGTGGTCGATTTCTCAATCCGTTAAGCATTCTTATTTTGTGTTACTTTACAGTATAAATTTTATTTATGAAAATAACAAAAGGTTCTCGCTTTTTTGTGAATTAGTCTTTTTCCTATCCTTATATATATATATATATATATATATATATATATATATATATATATATATATATATATATATATATATATATATATATATATATATATATATATAATATGATTGAAAAGGGATGACCGTGGCTAAAAATGTAACGACGGTTACAAGGTTTTCAGCTACTGTTGAAACCCTCACCAATATTATGCGATGTGACCGATATATCTGTCGCTTATTGTTATCTGAGGCGACTTAAATTTCCGTCGTCATTATTATTTTAGGTGATGGAGAAATCTGTTGCTACTTTTTGCTGTTAAGCAACTGCGGGAACCATCAAAATATGTTCTTCGGTGACTTAAATTTTCAGTTGCCAATGTTGTCAATACTGATGGCCAATTCAGTCGCTATATTGGCACCCTACAATGGTTCAGCGCAAAACTGCGACGGCCAACGTTGTCGCTAGTAACTTAATGAAGAGATCTGAGATGGATTTTGCACCGTTGCTGTTACACAATGACGACGGAACGCACATCAGCGGCGACAGTTTTTGCGGTTGCTGTGCGTATGAGAGTTTTTACGTTAGTATACTCGGAAAATTGGTCTTCTATCGTAATGGCGTATATATATTTCCTTCATCGTATCGTATATTTTAAGCAGGACTCCCAATCTGATAATGATTGACGAATTTCTTTTTATCACGCCTAAATTGAAGTGGCAACAAAATTCAAGTATGTGGTTGTAGAATTTGCTTAAATTCCGTGGTACTTTTTCTAACTAATATCGCCTAAATAATCTACTGGTTCCTTTATGTTCCTATATATTGGAGAAGTTGACTGGTTGAAACGACGGAAATAGCCTTAGGGTGATTGAAGGGTAGTCATTGAGTTATGAGTAGATGGATGAGTCTTATATATATATATATATATATATACATATAATTTTTTTTGTATGGGTGCCTAAGACATCCGGATCAGATCTCTCACAATTGGACTGTTGGAGGGGTGAGGGGACAGAACATGCCTAATACCTTGTTTTTTGTACAATTAGAAAAATATAGTAAATTAACCCAATATTTCCATCTAGTTATTTATCTAATATTGCTATTGTTATTTTACAAAGTTTTTGCTAGCTATAAATTTCAGCGGAGTTCCGATGAAAAGAACAATGTGTTCTTAAGAGACAGCATCATGTTTTTCTTATAAAAAAATGATGTAATTATGGACAACGTTTGCTTGTTGGTTCTAAG
>JAANDH010000534.1:53228-79382 GCA_011799765.1 Nymphaea thermarum
TTTTTTTTTTTTTTTTTTTTTTTTTTTTTTTTTTTTTTTTTTTTTTTTTTTTTTTTTTTTCAAGTTACTCAACTCACCCACCAACCTCAATTGCCATGACTTCATGCGTTCGGGCTGACAAGGGGCCTGTGTCATGAACAGGGGCATGCAACCAAATTAGGAGGGCCCGAACAAGTGAATGAACAACAAAACACATAAACCAAATTAAACTTCAAATCTGAAGTCTAAAGCAACAAATAAGCTACCTTGAGATACAGATTTATATTTGTTCTACTTCCGCTTTGCATCAATATTACATGACAAAAGAAAAAAGAAAGACAAATTAAAGAAGAAAAGGTATTCCGTGCTGCATAAAACTAACGCTATTCGGATGCTGATGAATTTCTCTTCTCAATTAATCCCTACAACCGGGAGCTTGCACCGGCAACATTATGGGGAGATGTATACACATTGTCAAATTGACATGATACAAACTGCTATAATTCTTAGTAACGTAATTATAAGTACTTCAAGCACACCGTAGATTGACGATCTATGGTGTTATGAGCAACTGATGATCACCTAGATTGACGGAGATGTGATATTAAGACTGAACTAGTTCAAATAGCTGTTATGAGCAACTTATGATCTAGATCGACGGAGATGTGCCCATATGACCTTTTAGACTGTCACCCCCAGGTGAACCAATGCACATCGAAAAACATTTGCCTTAACGAGATAGACTCTCATGAAGGGTGACTGAGCAGATGGCGTTTTCCCATTGTTGTCTTTACTTTTTGATTATTTGCCAAGCAACTCCATCATTTACCTATTTCCTTACTGTGACAACCGAGCATGCTTTTATATAGAGAGCTCTGTTTCATGAACTTTCAAAATGGTAGCTGTAAGTGTTATGATTCAACTTGGAAAATTAAGAATAATCCAAAACGCAACTTGGTGCATCATGTAATTTGCATTCGCATGTGAGAGACATAACTAAAAGAGCTGACAGAAGAGGAAACTAAGAAGGATGCTGTATTTGAGTTAAATCTGTACATGAATGTTGTCAACTCAATTTAAACTAACAATAATCTAAATTTAACTACAATTTATATTTGATCAGGACAAAACATTCACAATTGATCAGGAACTGAACAATTAGCATTAAAGCAGCTAACTAGTTGACAGCGTCACGTAAAAAGAATCTTACATAATCATTTATACGTGTGGCTTGAGATCTCTATGGATAAGGTTGTGTTTACAAAGAACTTGCAATCCGGATGCTGCAAAATAAATTGGTTGACCTCTCTAAGCATCATAAAACTATTTTCCATAATAAAAAGTCCATCTACTATTAGTCTAGTAGTAAGCTCAAAGCAGGCATACCTAGGTGTCTCATGAAATGTCTAGCATCAACCTCTGAAACGTCGCCCAAGATCTGCATAATCAGCAAGATCCACACCAGTACAGTACTCCAAAACTAGGTAGATATTCTCACCAGTCTGCATGCATCCAACACATGAATAATTTTCCAGTTCATAAACATAACTTTAATACAGTTTCCAATACAATTCGTTGACTATACATTTTTAATGAATGGCAGGTCAATGCTCGTGAAAGGTCTGCTAAACCCCAGCCATCACGCTTCACAAGGACAACATTATATAAAAGTAGAAACTATAAAGCAGCAGAACTAAGATTTGAGAGAGAGAACCCTTTTTTAAACTAATGTGGAAGCACACCTGCAGTAATGTAAAAGAGAACTACTCTAGTTTCAATCTATAGATTCTCTTCATGCTACGTGATGGGCTCACAAATTAGCCATGAAAATTAAATTGACAGAAAATTTTAACAAGCTACTGTACTGATTACAATGAAATTTTTGCACCTTTATTTGCTTTCTTGGAGCTGGAATCTTTTACGAAAATCATTCTTGAAAGAATATCAGCCTGTTTTGTGTGCCCCTCTGCATTTAAACTTTTAATCAGGGCCTTGCAACCAATTTGGTTTGTGACTCCTCCTTTCTCACAGATCTTGCATAGTATAGCATATGCAGTTAGAGTCTTCCCAGCTGAACATAAAGTATCCAAGACCAAATCATAGCTTGAGAATCTGACACTGTAATTCCTCTCCAGAGCAAAATCAAGCAATTTGACAGCAGCAATGGTCTTATCCTTCTTGCAGAGCACATCCAGAAGATCATCTACGTCAACGGGATATTCCTTGTTTGTCATCAGCACAATCCGTCCAAGAGCCTCCTCAACATGTCCACGCATAAGAAGGGCCTCCAGAATCTTAGGTACTATATCCAAGTTTTCTCTTACATCCTTCTCGAGCATACTTTTCATGACTCTACTTGCTGTCTGAACTCTGCCATCATTGAAAAGGCTCTCCATTACTTCCCTGAGCAAGGAGGCGCTTGGCAAATGACCACTTTCAATCATACCATCAAGTGAAATTTTCGCTTCTGCTGGATCTCCTTTCTCGAGGAAACTCTTCACAAGCAGGCAATACGCATGTGAATCGGGAGAAATTCCTCGTCTGTTCATGATCTTGAGGAGCTCAACAGCAGCTTCCGGCATTCCTTCCTTTGAATGGCCCATAACCAAGTTATTGAAAGCGGTTGAATCCTCGACACCACACTTCATCAGCTGCCGCAGAAAGATTTCTGCTTTTTGTGTCTGCCCATTTTCACACAGGTATTTAATCACTGGATTATAAGCACTAGGTTCCATCGTAGAATTACTTATGGGTTCAAGTGTGTAACAAGTTACTGGACTCAACAGTAACCCCTTATTCAAAACCTCATCTAAAAGCTCAACAGCTTTCTTAGGCTTCCCTGCTTTGCAGAAGTTTTCAAACAACATAGCGTAATGCATTGGTTCAGCATGCACCTGCAATTTATCCATGGCCCTCAACACCTGAAAAGCTTTTTCTACATGACCTGATTTACAGTGACCAGCCATCATTGATAAAAATATTGAACGGTCATTCGGTACAAAACGTTTCTTCACCATCTCATTTAGAAGCTTATGGGCATCGGTCATCCTGTCTCTCTCACATAGGCGAGGTAACAAGGTAACGTACGTCCGAACATTAGGCTTGACTCCATGGCTGCCCAATTCATTAAACAACTTTAGCCCCTCATCAACCCGATCGGAAGCAGCATACCCTTTGATCAATGACGTAAAAGTGACAATATCGGGTTTCAACCCATTACCCTTCATCTCCGCCAAACATTTCTCGGCCTCTTCCATGTTCTTGGACCTACAAAATCCATTGATAATGGTATTATAACAAACGACATCAGGAACGAGGCCCCTGGTCTTCATATCGTCGAAAAATCGCTTTGCTGTCTCCATTTTGGACGACAAAGAGAACCCCCAGATCAGGACGGTATATGTAAGTAGATTGGGGGTCACACCATCACGCAACATAGCGTTGAAGTAACGTTTCGCCATGAACGTCCGGCCACGTTTCAGAATGACGTCGAATAAATTGTTATACGATAGAACAGTGCGCTTGACCCCCAAGTCTTTCATTTTCTGAAAAATCTTGACAGCTTCCTGAACAATCCCGGCTTTTGCATAACTATTCATGAGCTCGATGAAGAACTGCTCATCCCATTCAACACCCTTCTTCTGCATATCAAAAATAATGCACCTGGGGTGGTTGTGCTTCCGGTATTTGACAAGGATCTGAACCATTTTGAGGTAGGTCGACCGGTCATGGCGAAAACCGGTCTTCTCAACCCACCTGAAGAAATTTAGAGCCTGTTCATAGTTTTTAGCTCCATCCAAGACACTCAGGACCAGTTCTTGATTAAACTCCGGGACAAGTGACCTAATTGAGTTCTGCAGCCTAGTCGTCCAAGCCCTTTTAGACATCATTCTACAGATAAGGGCGCCAACATTTTCTGGGGCTCGGGGTTTACCTGTCAGCCCTGTTTCTCCCTTAGCCCGAAATAACGACTCCTCCTGGGCGCCCCAAATCTCGCTGGCGACGGCTTGATCTTCAGCACAAGGATCTCCAATGGCGGCAGGTTCGCAACCGTGGGTGTCGAACAGGTGGTCTTCAACGAACTCCGGTTCCGTGTGATCTGGAGATCGATCTGAGGAGAAACCGCGGAAGAAATGGAGGGAAGGGGATCGAAGAGACGTTGTGTTGCAGGAGGGAAGAAGACGACGTAGAGAGAAAAGCATCGATCTTGTGGGATCCTTTCTCAAGATATTGGAAGCCATTCTCCGGGGAGGGTGGGGAAGAGGAGTTAAGATCAGACCGGACGCAGAGGGTGGGGAAGAGGAGTTCGGCGATGGAGCAGGCTACCCTTTGAGAGCCAGCTTTAGGGTTTAGTGAATGTGGGACTGTGGTCCGAGTCCAACCATAACTTGGTGTCGAGACCACATGCGCAGGCGCAGCGAGAAGGACCGGCCACATCTCATCTGACCCTACCCCGAATTTAACCCATCCAGACCGAGGCAGGCTTGGGTTGCTGCATATCACTGCCGGCTTCAGCCAAACGAACCCAATCCGATACGAGATTCATCCTCGCGGCTGAAAAAAATCCTTCCCCAAGTGCAAATCCTCACCGAAACAATCCCACCTGGATCTGCTTTTCCCCCCTTGGTGTCTTTACCCTATATTTGATTGAACCAAGTTGAGTCATTGTTTGTATATCATTCTCCTTCCCATGCCATGTGGTGTTTTACACTTTGATTTGATGTTGGTGCACCTATTTTAGTTTATTTTATGTGCAACTCAGTCGTATGAACGCCATTGATATTATTTGTTTTAACAAGCGAATGAATTTGGTTACCTTGAATCTGTCGAAGTAAACCTCTAATATCGTCGTAATATTGCAGTTTCGGAATGAGAGTAATAATAAGCTGTTCCATGATGAATCTAGGGTCAGAGTCATGAAAAAAGTTTGGTATTGTTTCCAACTTTCCATTCCCAAGCGGGTCCCAAAGGTATCCTTTTGATATCAAATGTTATTGTTTCCATTGCCACCCAGAGGTAAACTACGTGATACAACCATGCTCAGATTGTCAACTGCATTGCCTTCGTCTTTTGAAATTTATGAAAACCACCCAGGGCATACTCGTTATCGTCGATATCCCCAAACACACACACAAAACACAGTAAATAAATCAAGGCTACGGTCAATCTATGCGCTATTTACGGGAAGCATCCTACTTTTATACCGTTGTCATTCTTCTTTGTGGAGTGCGTAACGGCGCAGGCAGGAGAGGCAGAAGACAATCCGTTACTTGACGCTGATAAGCGAGTGACAAGGAGTGCCGCCTAAGCGAGCCTTCCTTCAATCCGTGCTTTCAACCTCACTCCATTTTCGATTTCTAAAAACCCCCACAGATCCCCTGCCCCTTAAAAATAGGGCCACACACAACAAGGGAAGACAAGAAATCCCTTCCAACTTCAAAAATATAAACAAAAAAGAATTGTAGACGAGCAAATCGTATGTTATATAATGCTTAGAAGAATGCACCACCCCAATACTTGTAAATGTAACCATCTTAACGTACAAGCCGGTACGTTCCCCTCCCTCCCTTGTTTCCCCACCCAAACAGAAATAGTTTTCTATATACATCCCAAAAATAAACCATCAGACCATGGCTTTCACCTTCCCCTTATTCATTTACAAACACTTTTCGGGCAAATTTAGCAAGATGTACAGCTGATTTAACGTCCAAAAAGGAAAAAAGGAAAAATCAAGTGGAGATTGATCAACTTTCACCAGGAAAAAGTTGAAATTTCACCGAGGCAATAGAGGCCCCGTGAATGACCGCGATTGTTTTATCTGTGGCCGTGACGGAAGATTCTGCTGACTGCTTGCCGTAGATAATGTCTGGGAGCGCATTAGCATGTCCACCATTGAAGGAGTTTGGTAGCCATAAACAACACTTGCACTGTCCGTTGAGTCACCCCGTGCAGTTGCCCTTTGCCAAGAATGTGAGCTCAAACCTGAGAGGACATATGCCCTTCCAGATGACTCATAAACTTGCCGGCTTGCCATTCTCTCCTGCATTTCCTTCAGCTCTGCATCAAGTGCTAGAGACAGCCCATCTCCAGCCTGAGCAGCCACAGACTGCGATAATGCCCGCCTTTGATTGCCAAGCAAAGCCACTGCACCAGCAAGATCACCCTGCTCTGCAAGTGCCCGAGCTTCAGCCATTGCTTCAGCAGCCTTTAGCCGGTTTTTCTGCCTATCTACCTCGACACATACAACAGTCTGTTGGGGGCTTAAGTTTCCTGGCCGTTGGATTACAACTCCATCCATGTCAACATTAACCAGTTCTTGCAGAACTGGATCCTTGTAAACACATCCAACCTTCAGAACCACCACTTCAGGATGGGAGAGGATCGATATGCTGCTTGCTGGAATCCGAACATCAACTAGAAAATCCCTTTCTTCTTCAGCATACAAGTCACCTACATCTACAAGGCCTCTCCGCCCATGGTCAGAGACCCTACTAGTATAACTACCAGCATGAACTGAATTGATACTTACACCAGGGCTCGCACACTCGAACCACACCTGCAACTCCTGAACCACGACACTGAGAAGACCACCTATGCATTGTGCAAATGCATCCTGAATGACGCTCTCAGCTTCAATAAAGGAGAACGTGCCACCAGAAGTCTCGGATATTGAGTGCATTGAGGCAGCGTCATGATCTGTACCAAACCCAAAAGTATGAACAGGTATCTGAGCCTGGCCTTGTTGTGTATTGCGTCTAATTGAAAATGGTAGAAAGGTCTGGTAATCAAAAGTTTGCATCTGCCGGTTTTGGTTGGCTCCAGCAGACACACTGTAAGTATCCTGTCCATCAGAGAGAAGAACAATGCTGCATACTGGATTTCTTTCACGGCGATCCTCCAAAACCTTAGCACCCTTCCTCAGCCCTTCAGCAATGTTAGTACCACCACTTGAAACCAGAGCATTTACAGCTTGCAGAGCTTGCTGACGTCCAGAATCACTCATCCGACGAAGGTGGAAGAGACGTCGAGCAGTGGAGGAGAATGCCACAACTGAAAGGCGATCAGATGGACCAAGATTCTGAATGACAAAACCCATCGCACGTTTGAGAAGAGCAAGCTTGGTTCCTGCCATGCTGCCACTTACATCAAGCACAGTAACAAGATCGACAGGGGCTCGGTCATGATGAGATTGAAAGGCTGATCCCTGATTTTGTTGGCTTTGCCTTGAGTTTGAAGCAGGTGCTTTTAAATGGATTAATACAGAAAAGCTCTCACGACAATCTGAAGCTGAAACAGCTGGCAACTCCACAAATGTATTCATTTCCACGGTTTTCGCTACGCTTTCTATGTTCTCCAGATGATCTCTTATGAGCAGTTCAGAAAGAGAGGAATCTAAAGGTTCATCATCATTGTATGCAGTTGGCTCAGGAGCATGAAACACAGCATTGAATTGGCGTCCAGAATCTAAACGAGCGCGAGGAGGTGGAATGCGATGGACAAGGGTCATCCAACCATCATCCCGTGGCCAGTCCAATGGATTAATTCTTGATCTGCCATGAGCAACCTCTGCAGCAGGTCCCTGAAACGGGATCTCCTTCCACTTTGATCGGCAAACAGGGCATACTTGATTGCCATGTTTCACATTTGAAGCAATGCAGTGAAAATGAAAGACATGTGAACACTCTGCTGTGAATAAAGCATGACCATGTCCAGGCTTCATAGAGCCAAGGCATATAGCACAGAACCTCTGCTTTTCCACGAGAAGCACACAATTAGTAAAGTGAGTAAAGGAAGATGAAGAGATCAAGACAGCTAGTTCAAATCAAGAAAACCCCATCAAAGATACAGTAAAAGTTCAGCCAGGACACGTTACTATGATCTCTTCAAAAAACGAACTGAATGAATAAGACTGTCAATGAACGTTGGTCAAGGAAAAGACTCGCAGAGAACCTCTTCAGGTATCAACTACGGGACATTAATAAGAACCAGAGGCAACAATAACAACTCAAACAACAGGCCTGAAAGAGACCAATCACCAGCACCAGACAAAGTAATCAAGTCTAAAGCCAAGAAAACACAAACCCTAAACCATTCTGTTCTGAAGTTGTGCTTTGTATGAAAACATAACCACATAATTCAGTAACCTAATGACAAGGAGCCCTTGTGAGTTCGCTCATGTAACGGCAGCATTAATGGAAAAGCTAGGACCTGCTGATACAAGGTAGAATAAGATTATTCTTGCCATCTCAGGAATCCTACCCAGGGGGTATCAAGAGATTCAAAATTCAAATAACCTACAGTCACAGGGCGGTAAAAAACATAGAAGGGCCTCAAAATGGAAAAACACTGTCATCAGAAAAATAAGAACCTTAGGCTGCCCACGCCTTCAAAGCTGGGCCATGCCTGCAAACCTTGTTGTTTGCGTTGGTGGTGCAATGCAAGGTAAGATTCCCATTCTCTTAGATAATTAAAATGATAAATGTAATTTTCCAAGTTTAAAGCTGAGTTTGTCTATTGCCTGCTGTTGATACTAGGTGCCAAATTATTACATTTTGCAACAAAAGAATAAAGGTCTAGAAATGGATTCCAAGCCACCTAGACAACATCAATGGAACAGCTCCAGACTACAGCGAAGACTTGAACACAAACTCCGTTTTCCCTAAACAACTGTGTTATCTACATAAATCACCAAGGAAGCCTTTCAAGATTCTAAGCTCAACCCACACAGTGGATCACATACAGGAAATGCTCAAACCATAAGCCATTTTTTGAGCAAATCACTTCATTCCTGCTGGCATTTATGGATAAGATACTTGTTTGACTAAAGTTATGTTTTGTGTGAAAAATACCAGAGTGAAACACAAGTGTAAGCTGTTTAGGAATGGTATTTCAGTTTTTTCTATAAAATGAAGAAGACTAACTTCTCAGAAACCACAAAATGAAGAAAATAGGTGACAAATCTATAAGTGGACCACACGGTAGATGAATTATTCACACGTAGTTGTTTAGAGCTTTGATCAATGGAGGTTACAATCTGAGCATATATCAACAGGTATAAACTTGGCTCTGCAACTAAATGCTCAAAGAGAAGAACAACCATGATTTAAAGGGCAACCACAAACTGATTAACTTTGTGATTAGAACCACAAAATTTTGAAACTAGAGAATTAAACATGCTGGATATCTACTAACACAGATTATATGTACATGAGAATGAAAAGTAATCATGTCTTCTTAGAAACATTTATCTGGAAGGAAGCCCACAAAAGCTTCCCAAAGAGGTAAATGAACCAGACCTTCCATTTATTCATGGTTTTTTCATGGAACACAATAACAATTTAGACAAATTCTGCTCGCCAAAAAGCTGAAATTACTATCAAGTATCGAAACCCAAATTACCATACTTCGGTTATGCACCACACCAAGAACTAAGAAAGACCAAAATGACCACACATCCTACAGTACATTCAGAAACTTGCCCAACTAAAAAGTTCTTTTATTGATTTTCCAAAATAGAGCTGGAACTTCTAATGCGAAAAATTGCTTTGGATTTTTGATACAACATGGAAGCTGTTCAAATAAAAAAATCCTTCAGATATGAACAAGAAAATAGAACCAATGGGATCTATTGTAAAGACGGAATACATATATGCTTTTCCATAGCATGATTCATGAGAATCTGGATCTCATGAGTCATTCTCTTATGAATTTTTCTGAGAATCGAAACACGAGACCTCACTCGTGACTCTGCCTTTTGTACTTTAGAAAGAGTGTAAGTTTGATTTACTCTTTTTGATGCCTACTTTTTCACATTTAGAATGATGCGAGAAAAAGAGATTGGTGAAAACCAGTCCCTCACTATTGTAAGTATTGCCAAAAGAGGCGAAGCAAGTGCGTCCTATATGACATGGAAGAATTTAAATATAATATATAAAAGAATAAAGGTCATTCAACCGATTAGACAACTATTCTTCCGAGAGAGAGAGAGAATTTCTACATGACAATGTTCACAGTAGGCAGGAGAACAAAATAGACAGTAAAAAACTAGCATTCCAGTTAAATTTTAATGAAAGGTCGTCCGGTCCTTAAATTAAGGCCTTTTGTGATGCCTTTTTCTGATATTTCTATGTCAAAATGTTAAAGGCAGATGCCATTTCGCCATCCAGAGGAATCCTTACTTTGACTGTAGCTTCTACCTAGACAATGAGATAAACAATATTTATCCGACAAAAATAAAGATAAATTGAGCATAGATTCAAAGGGAAATTAAATTTAAAGAAGAAAAAGAAAGAGGTTTTCATAAGCACCAAATTCAGCAGAAAGGAGCTATGTTTAGCTGCAGCAATGAAAAAATATAACTATTTTTTCTGATCTCGATGGGCGCCATGTAAAATGGAGTAAACAAGACAAGACTGGAAGGAGCAAAAGGAAAGAAATCGTAAAAAGAAGGGAGAATCCGTGATTGAATTATTAGGATAAGTCATTTATTTACTTTCTCTCATTTCTTTCGGCAGAGCTTGTGAAAGATTTTAGTTGGCAAAATTTTGGAGAATGATCGAGAAATTAAACGAGTTAAAAGTAAAAATAAACAAATAATTAAAAATAAAAAAACAAAAGTCAAACTGGGAAATGCAAGAACGAGCTGAACAAAAGCCAATTCCGCAAGAAAACTCAAGAAAAAACAGAGAAAATCAAATTTACAAAAGGGAAAAATGGATCATCTGTTTGAAGAATGAAGCATAAGATATTTGGCAAAACAAGGCAAGAAGAAACCACATGAACTCAATATCAACGTCCCTGACGACGACTTGGTCGATTTCTAGTGTCCCAGAGGACTGATTAACCTTAGAGTCTTCACAGATATAGAGAATCTTGGGAGATCTCATCGTTTTTTTCGCTTATTGGTTACCACCAAGGGATCGAAGCAAAGGAAGACGAAGAAATACGAGAATACGGGAGGAACACTGGGAAGTAGACCATAGGGATGAAGGGTAAGCAGAGGCAGAGAGAGGAGAGGGGGAGAGAGAGAAAGAGAGCACGTAAAAGCCAAACGAGGCACGAAAACATTTGTCTACGGAGATCGGAGAGCATAGAAAGAGGAGAGAAGAAAAGCAGAGCACATATCGAAAACGCGGAGCATAATCGTCGGGGAAGAGGGAAAAGAAACGCACCTTCGAGGATCTGCTACCGAACTTGGACAGCCTCAGGCCGGACGATGAAGGCGTAGGCGTAGACGGCCGGAACTCCAGGTCAGAAGATGCTCGCGAGTCGGAGCGCCGGGTGGGCTCAACAGGCTCCGCTGCGGAGGAGGAGGCAGCAGGCGCATCCTCTTGGGTCCGCGGGGCGTAGGCACAGAGGTGACTGCTCAGGGCGAGCTTTGCCTTCCGCCAACGACTCCCCATCGTTGATCACAAAGACAAGAAAGAAAGAAGAAGAAGAAGGAGGAGGAGGAGGAAAGGGAGTTTTGTGGGTCAGAAAAAAGAAAAAGGAAGAGGAGAGAAGAAAGAAGGGTGATAAGGGTAGAGTAAAGGGGCCAAAGAGCAGAGGAGTTGTCGTCGTAGCTATCCGGCCCTATTCGACCTCGCTCGCCATTGCAGAAGGAACGGTCGTTTTTGCCTCGCCATGCTTTTGACCTTTCTATCTTCGCTCATAACAGCGCAGCCTATGAAGAAGAAGAAAAAGAAGCGGCAGCAGCAGCGGCGGCAACAGAAGGGGAAATCTAGGTGTTGGGAGGGAGGAAAGGAAAATAAGTTTAATTCTTCTTGGCTCTCGCTTTCCCTTTTATCCCGGCAACAAGAGAAACTAGGGACGAATTGCCAGCGATCTGATGAGAGAGGCGGAAGAAAAATCAACGCCCCCCTGGTGGGCTTGGGATAACAACAAGGATGGGCCAATAAAGTCCCACAATAACAACAACCAAAGCAACGAAAGTTTTGTGTTTGGCCGGGGATTTGTTTGTCCATGTTTGTTTGCTTGTTGCATTGCACGTCACCCGAGAGTCAGAAAAGTCAAAGGAGTGGGATTTCCTGAACTCTCCCGCACGCCCTTCTGGCTCAACGAGTTTCGCTCAATCTCGTTGCAGTATCGAGGAGCCAATGTGCGTTTGACACCAAAAACGGAGAAACGAAAGAGAGAGAGACCCTCCCTCCACCGTCCGTCCGTTTATGCTGGTTAAGTTCCGGTGGTGAGGAAGAGGGCAGAGGTGGCGATAATATCGGATTTTTTGTACGGGGGAGACAAACAGAAGAAAAAATAATGGGACGGAGCCGCTCCTTCCCATCAAATATCAATGTCATAAAGATTAATTAATTGGAATGGAAGAAGAGGGGCAACGCAACGACGATGCCTTTACTTCGACCCCGACTTCCACGGGGTGTGGCAACGACGGGGGATCGTGATTTTACTAAATGGGTGACGCTTCACGTGACTACTCCTTTCACTCTCTCTCTCTTCACTTTCCTAGCAGTAGCAGTAGCAGTAGCAGTAGCGGTAGCTCCTTCTGAATGATGTTGGTGGTCACTGCTTTCCTTCCGCCTCCCCGATCAAAGCAGCAGGTGACGACGACACTATTTGAAGGCGGGGCTGTGTCTGTGTGCCCCCCTCACGCGCGCAAGGGGATAGATAATTTACCTCTCAGGTTCTGAAAAAATGGCACATTTAACATCCGGTATGGACACGGACATGTCATATTCTACATGGGTTATAGGAAGGGTGAAGAAATTTATGCTTTATTAAGATGTTGCTTTTTTTCCAATGCACCACTAGGAGATGAGATGAATAATACCTGTTGGTTAAACTTTAATTATCGTACAGAAGAACCCATCCCTCTCACCATCTAACAAACACCATCACTTTCAACCCAACGCTCAGTCTTACTTATTGCAGCTGGTCCCGCGTATCGTCTACTCCACTTTTTTAAATTCAACTTTGATTTGGATCCCGTATTGATTCGTCAACAAGATCTGGAGTGTCGGCTGCATCTAGTTGGACCCTGTGAATCAAATATAAATTTAATTTCTATGGACAAATTTATAAAGAAAAAATGGAAAACTGTAGGATAATGAAATCAATAAACTATGTCAAACGTCCCCACATACGAGGAATTGAAAAGGAAGGAGTCGATTTTAACGACGCTTCTTCTACCAATAACACCACCATTTGTACGCAGTAACTCCCACAGGCCTCAAAGCCCTTTTCCAAATCGCGATTGTCCACTAAACCCCATCGTCACATTGTTCTTATTTTTCAGTAAACCGGACGCCGGGCAGTGAATGTGATTCTTTTAATAAATATAAAAGGAGCTTCTAAGAAAAAGGCAAATGAGGGGGGAAAGAGAAATCTAAGGTCAGCAAGCGAGCAAACACGAAAGACTCCCTCCCGGGGAAGAGAAGGTGGGACTTTCGCTCCGGGTGAATTAGTTTTTGTTTGTCCCATCACCGCGCTCACACGATACATTGCACTAACATATATATATACAACGAGCGAGGGAGTTGGACCCATCTTGCTGCTGCCTCTGACAGGCACGACAACTTTAATCAATTCTCAACATCATTCTGAGCCCGCCCTTGTCCGTGCAATATTAATATAATAAGGCATATCTATACATCCGGGAATTTTGTATTGTTACCCCGTCCATAAATATGATCAAACATATCATTTGTAATTTTTGTCTACATTTAATTTATTTAATTACGCAGATGAGAAAGATTTCCAAAAGAGTAGGAACAGGACAAACTTACAATTGTTTAATATTTAAATTGAATTTTACGAGATGACACAACTAGTTCAAATTTCTTCAATTTTTTTTTTTTGGGCACTTAATGGTATCAAACATCCTGAATTCGTCTGCATGGTGGAATTCAGCCAAAGTCCTTTTGGAGCACCAGACGGACTGAAGTGCACTGCGGACGTCATATGATATTTGCACGCTTTATGTTATCCGAAAACGTTAATACCTAGCTTGCAATTTATCAAAAACCCATAGTTGCTTGTGTTATAAAAAGTAACGGATTCTCTAGATTCATATGGTTTGATTTATAATAAATTATTAGAATCTAATTCAAAAGGCTGGATGAGCACTACTTGTGTAGTAATTTGACCCAGTTGGGAGAAGAGAAGAGAGATAAGAATGGACAGTTTTACTCATCATCATGTCCCTTTTCGCATAAAACTCGATATCTTTTCCTTTCTGGTCCCATTCATTCTATTAGGGTGGGGGGAAAGAGCAAGAAGATTTGAGTCAATCAATTTCGTTTTCGGGTGCCATGAAAAACCAAAAAACTTTGCTTTCAATATCTTAAACGGACGGACAACTTGTCCAGAACCATTATGTTATAGGTGGTGTGGGACACAACACAAGGGTTGTCCCGCCGGTACTATAGCTGAATACCCGGATCCTCGACCCACTTGGGTATATGGACATGGACCCTGCATCATGTCTTCGTTTCTATGAGGTTAAATTCCGTTTCACGCATATAACTTTTTCTTTTTAACGAGGGTTTGATAGCAACGGGAGGCCAAGACTTTTTTTTTTCTTCGCTGTCAGCTGTGTCAAACAAAACGAAAGGATGGGGGGTCCAATTTTACGGCTACTTAACTAACTAGGGTCGGAAGCACATGGATGGGCCCGACCCATTTAGCATAACCTGGTTGGTTGGGCCCCGAAGAGGATGGTGGTTGGACCCGACCCACCAGCGTTAGTGTTGCTACTGCTGCCGCCTACCATGCCATGGCTCAGCCCAGCCCAGCGCGGTCTTACCTTCACCTGCTAACGAAGAACCAAAAGGTCCGTTTTAATTGAGATTTGAATTTCATTTTCAAAGCATGACATATGGAATTTCAATTGTTTTAGATGCAATTCTTTTGAAATCATGTGTCTGTAGCAAGACCACACGGATTTTGAGGGGCGGAGCCAATCGTGGGTGGGCCTAAGCCCACCTTCATTCATTTGCGCTGAAGCAACAGCTGATTCTTCACCGCTGCCAATTCAAACAAGCACAAGATTGATGTCCATGTCCCGTAATTCTTCCACCAAATTTTGGAAGCGGAGCGGCTACTTTCTACAACCCCGAACCCACGTCAATTCCATGTCCGTATCCCTAGCCCTGGCGATCAACGTCATCCATCTTCTGCGGAAGATCGAGTCGAATGACGTCTAACGTCACGGGACGGGTCAAAATAACTAAACCAAAACATCAGTAGCTTCTGCTTACATCCAATTCAGCTGACCTTTGGTAAATTTGCACATGCTTGTTGCTAAAAATCTTCTTCTCCAGCACATGCACATCCAGAATGAGTTTCAAGTTCATGGTCTTGGACGTTGGATTAGAGAAGCTTCAACCAACCTTGTTAAATGGCACAAAAGAAATGCCGAACAACAACAACCACAATTATTATTATTATTATTATTGTCGCTAGATGGTTAAATTTTAAAAATAAATCATTAAATTGATATTAGCTGTGGTTTATGATATGGTGACAGTTTATGGTGGCTTTGACAATGATGTATGACCCTTTAAATGGCAAATTATTACATTTTGGCACACTGATTTTCATATGTACTTGTAAAGTTTTAACTAAAAAAAGGACCCTTTACTATGGGAAAACAACGTCAGTAAAAAGGGGCAGACGCTATATATGTAGATATTACTGATGTAGAGTCCTCGCACTAGATAGGCTAAATAAGCTTAGCTTTATCTTTCGCACTAGAAGCTATATATGTAGATATCAAGATGCTAAAGTCATTCAACGTTTACTTTTCAGCTGTAAACTAGGTAGAAGTACGTGAGATTAGATCATCAACAAGTGCAGGAGGAAAAAGTCCCTTAGCAGTGTATCGTCCATAAATCCAAGCCTTGGAACAACACACCTGTTAAGCCTGGGTGGCTTGGACGCTGCTGGCTATCTTGCCTCCAGGGGATTTGCTGGAAGCTATGGGGCATCCGAAATTTGGCGGCGTACGATAGATTAGAAGATGAGTCCAATAGGAAGCCGAAGGAGATGGTTTGAAGTTTTTATAGGTAGGTCATCCTAGCTAACAAGTGAAACTAGCAGGGAATGCATCTAACTGAAACTTTACTGCCCTTTGCCACGTTATCAGGGAGTTCATACATTGTCGAAAGTCATGAACTCCATTGACTTCGTTACCAACTTTTGCATCGCATTCTGCAGGAGTCCCTTTCTGTCGCTAAAAAGGCAGCCACAGGAGCATCAACTATAGTTTATGGTACTTTTAGCTATAGTTTATAAATGGTGCTTTCAGTGATGGATTTTTGCACCTCATTTTCTTTCTTATGAACTCAATTAAGTCTATGTGCCCTAGTAATGGTGCATATGTTGTGATTCTTGTTCATCTTAGCTCATTATGGTGACAAGGAGGCTATACTCTTTGTAAATGTGACGAGTTAAATGACAGGCAGGTGGCATGTTTATGCTTATGCAGACGATAGCAAGTATAATGCTTGTATTGATCAGGTATCCGTTGAAGTTAGCCGACGGATGCAAATGCTATTATCTATCAAAGAAAAGCAGAAGAAAATGGAGGTAGATTCAATGTTCGGTGCCAAAATGGCGTTTCATTAATTTTGTTTGTTCTAGTTAAAAGGCACAGCTGCATGAGAGGATAAAGTTGATTAGCTGTCTCATGGTCATCATTCATCAACCACCCAATAGAATAAAACTTTTTTTTTTTTTAATTATTCTTTCTGCAATCTGAAAAGAAGAAGAGAAAAAGTCGCTATCGGGAATTAATCATGTCACATTTTTTAAGCGGCATTCTTGGCTCTTCTGCCGCAAGATGACGAGGGAATCCACATGCAAACTGCCATCATTTTACTTCCTCCAATTTTGATGATTAAATGAAGAGAATGTGCGCATCGATATCGGTCGTGCATGATCGAAGGAAGCTATGCCCCCGCGGCCACCGTTGGTGATGATATTCGGGCCACCTAATGAACAAACATCTTCCATGCAGTTGATTGAAGCATAGTGCTCTAGCAGCTCCTCACTTCAGTCAGGATGCTTTAGATCTCAGAAAAACATTCCGGAGACGCACTGACGGTTTGAGATTTCGTCCGCTCAACCATCCCTTAGTGAAATAGGACCAGTGAAGACTTTTGAAAAGTTTCACCCGCTCACTGCATGACAGGGAAAAGTTAGAGGATCCACCTACTGTATACAAAGAAGCACTTTTGTTGAAATTTTACACAAGTGTGCTCGATGCCCACTTGAATTTCTGGCTCTCTCGCAGCCGCAGCCGTTGCAATGACATTACTCTTATAATTATCGCCCCAAAAAAGAAAATATTAAACCATGGGAATAGTCATTGTCATGATAATGACGAAGGCGGTTGGCGACTCGATCTTTATCTATTTGGGACCATGGGGTGCATTATAATAAAGCAGTAGTTGGAAGAGGCATCTCCACTTCTGACTCCGTTATGCAGCTGGGACATTCATGGCACATATTCCCAATCTCTCACATATCTCTAAGTGCTGTTGAATTATCCCCCCCTCGGGTCCTTTGTTGTCTTTGAGCAGCCCACATCTAAATTCTGAAGACGTACCAACACCACTTTTAGTAGCCACTATGAAGCTGGACCGGTAATGAGAAAATCAATCATGGTGGGCGCTCATGCAATATATATATATATGAGGATGAAGCCATGGAGCCTTGATTCCGGTATTTGATTTGTTCTTTGGCAAAGTCGTTCAGGCAGAGGCCGCCGCCGGAAGTGGAATATGCATGTATGGTACACAGAAAGAAACTCTAAAATAATCAGCAAGGCTTTGCAAGTAGGCACTGAGGTTGGGTGGCGGGACCGGCACGGCCTTATCGGTAGATCCTTTAGAACTGCTTTTGCAACTGTAGCGGCGGCTTGTCGAGGGGCGGAAGATCATTGAGAGACTTTCATTATTTGGAACCCGTATAGTATTAGTATAGTTCCTGCGACTCTACTCACGTAGGGGAGAGGGCGTCCCTAGGCCGAGTGAGGTGCTCCATACATACAACAGGGTTTCACGTCCCATGCATTAATTATATGCCATTTTCCATCCCAGATAAACACTTGGGTTCCCATTTTCACTCTTCCTAATATGGTGATGGTGATGCTACGCTGCATATAACGATTTAAGTCTTTCGTCTATGCTTGCACGCCATCTGTTAGCTTTGAATATTAAACTAAAAGCGGCAGAATGGCGTTGGCAGCAGAGCAGTTCCATGCCGCCGGAACACTACCGTCTCTCATATATGTGCCAAAGTATCATAAATTATTTGCAGAAAAACCAGAGTGGCGGTTCTTGATTGACCGGCGCCTGGAAAACAAGGTGTCATGTCTTTTAAAGAAATTAGTTTAAAAAAGAAAAACGTTTTCCTCGAGACGTCAGCAGGCTTTCCGCTGCAGTAAGCCCCCCAGTACCCAATGTTTGACCGTTTGGGTGATAAAAACAAAAAAAGGTTACGACTATATCAAGAATTGGAAGATTGACGAGGTAATTTACAGGAAAATCTCATTGTAGACGCTATAAAGTACGATCCTGAGTCAAATCAATCATTTTGGTCTTGGCCAGTTGGATGGCACCCGATGGATGGGAAGAGGATGACGGCGAGGTCCTTAAATGACGCAGCTGCTTGCCATGGCCTAGAAATTAGGCCTTGGACAGACCTGACCGTCTATTGGCACTAACAACACCCCATCAATTCGTACTACAATTTATATATCCGTGGCTTTAATAAAAACTAAACTTTTGACTATAAGCACACGATCGATCTTTATAGATGGACCCCGATCACCACCTTTTATATACAGTGCGAGCCGGTGGTGACGGACGGAAACTCCACGTGAGGGCTAAAGTCTCTCTCTCTCTCTCTCTCTCTCTCTCTCTCTCTCTCTCTATATATATATATATATATATATATACCACTTCCTATATGAAACAAACAACGGCAAGAAGAAACCCAACAAATCTATTTACAAACTAAAATAGACCCGAATTAATTGCCTGGTTTGATATGTTAGGGTGGATCGATTTTGGTCACATAAATCTTCTATGAAAAGCGACAACATCTTTTAGTTGCTCCACTGAAACGCGTACTGCTGTCATAATTTTCTGCCTAACGGTGGTCATAGTCAGTCTCTCAAAGAGTAGATAGTTTCTTTCTCTTGCGGGAATAGTTAATAAGCATCAACATCCAAGTTTCATAAAGTAAACGATGAAATATGGCCAACATCGCCTGAAAATTTGCTAACCACGCGAAACCATAAAAAGTTTGTTAGGGTTATTTATACCAAGGCGGCCGGGACCATTTTCGTGCCAGACAAGGAAAAGAAGTGAAAAAGAAAGGCCAAAGATGGTCGGAATAGCGTGAGCATCCAACCAGCTGATCATTTTGATCCATCTGTATGTATGGTTGAGCATATACGAGCATGTCCATCTACTTATTATTGGGGTGGTTGAATGGCCCGAACCATCCACTGTTGTTATTTGGTGCAGTCCGGTCAACTTATTCAAACGTTCTTTGCAGGCTTCTACTTCGCTCCCATTTGCTAACTGTTCAATGTCAAATAATTGGCCGACTTGGGAAGTTCCTTCTTCTTTTCGTTTGGGAAAAAGGTTGATGGCTTTCTTCCATTTTCTTTCTTTCGTTTGAAAGAAATACGCATGGGCCATCCGAGATCCAACCTTCATTAAACGCTCGAATCATGCAGATAGTGTGTTAATTAGATTCAGGCTAACTGAAGAAGTTAAAGCATTAATGGGATTAAAAAGGAAAAAAATCTAGTATATATGTAAATTCTTATACAAGTATGCTGGTGCTAGTACAAAATAGTTAATGCTGCACAAATGGTAGTTAAGGGAAAGGTTAATCCCTTTTAAACTACTTCTGGTTACAAAACTAAGTAGCAGGGCCCCTGCTACTTAGTTGATGGTTCCTCGGCCCTGGATCAGAAGCTAGCCGGTTTTCACCAAATGCGCGCACTGGACGTTTGTTGAGTTCTGGGGTCTTCGGCTTTAGGAACCTACAAATTAGTTCAGTTCAGCACTTAGCCCTTGTGACTTCTGAGTATGCATGGCCTTCTACGCCTGCAAAAGAAACAGAAGGCATGCACATTACGCTATGGAAGAAAAGAGACAATGTTCACACCGTCATTCGGAATTATGGCATCCTCCAAATCTTTTTGTTGAAGGATAACGTGTTGGCACTCGAACTGCATCTAGAAAATAAGTGAGGGGTAATGCTCTAATCTCCCTGGTGACTAAAGAAACAAATGGCCGATCTATCAAAGACGCCGACAAATACGAACCAACAACCCCTCTTGCTCGAGGCGACTATATTATAAAACCTCTTCGACAGTTTGCCAAACTAAAAGATCTGAGTCATCGAGGGCCATTTTTTTCAGCCCCGGGGAGAATGATGCAAGAGCAAAAAGCATGGAATAAAAGACTCGATCCGAGTTTGGAGTTTTATTTATTGTTTTGTTCTGTTTGGTTCCTATTCTAGTATTTTAGGTTTTTATTTGTTATTATTTTTGGATCCAGACCCAAAAATCTGTGTGGAGGCTATATAAAGATGTTTAAAGCCTCATTTCATTTGTGAGCAGCCTTTGAGTTAATGAAAAACCCTAATGGTTATTTTGCATGCTCTTTCCATTTTCCGTCTCCTTTTACATCTCTTTCGTTTATGCTAGATTAGTTAGATCATCTAACTTAGATGCTGATCGTGGATTAGAGGAGGGAGTCCTCTTTTCCACTGTATCTTCATCACTCTAGCATGCAGATGGCGACCTAGCCAAACATTTCCTTGAGCTGTATTATGCATGGAAGTAGCTTCTTGAACTTTATATTAATTACTATGGTTTTCGATAAGACAAGCTTCTCTGCAGTGATGTATATAACAACTATACATCCCCCCCCCCCCCCATAGTACTATCTAGTTTTTACTCTCATTCCATCTCCTAACCTGCATGAGACAGCGAGTTACCCAAATTGCCTTGTAAGCGCCAGCTTTCACAACCAAGTCCTTTAATAGGTTTTTAGAATACAACAATTCGTTTTATAGTAGACAAAACTGTTGTTGTACCTCAAGTTCTTTTCTTTCACAAGAGCTCAGTTGGGATAAGAAGCAAATTGCTGTTCTTGCAACGTTTTTGAAATTTACATCACCTAGATGCCCTAAACACAAACCGCTTTCGTTCTTTAAAAAAAAAATGTTCCAATGTCAGTTTTGGGTAGAGGATAAGGGGGGTTTGGGGATCAGTCTGCAAATCAGATGGTTGGTCTAATCCTTCGTTGCCATGGCCTTAAGTCAAAAGGTCAAACTTGCCAACCATGCGATTTCCAGTGGAACGTTATACCCATTTCATCCTTGTCATCGCCTCGTTAGGAAGTTGTAACTTCTAAGAACGGCTGCTGCTGTTAGGGTGCGCCACCTTTTAGTAAATAAAAATGAATTGCACACAGCAACATGCACAAATCTCCCCAGTTTTGCGTGACATGCAACACAAGGGTTCCACTAGAAAGAGTGGATATCCTATCCATTCCATGGCAATGCACTGTCCTAATTAAGTCAACAATTTCAACAGATTTCTTGTTTCATCAGCAAATGCATTTCTTCAAGAGCTTAACGTCCCAAGTCTATTATCTCTGTTGACAAGTCTGGTAAGGAACGTTTGCCTATCAAAATGATCATACACTACATTCGCTAACCAAATCCAAGAATGTCAGATGTCAAAATGAATCAGATGCAGGCACATGGTTATGATAAAATTGGTCGCAACTTACTGGAATGTGCCTTTTCCAGCGTGGTTATGGTTGTACACAAAAAACATAAAAACGTGATAGACTTCGTCCGTCTGGCATTTGAACAATTAATGGATGGGAAAGGACCGAGCCTGATCTGGCCTTCTCCACCACTTGTTACAAGTAAAATCTTATGGACTCAGCCTTATCGTGGCTTAATAATATAAAACCAAAATACCCAAAAGAAAAAAACAAACTTCATCTTCATTAGGTTACTTACATCAATTTCTTTAGGAATACCCAAATAAGAAATACGACGGTGTATGCTTATGCAGACGTTGGAAGACGAGATTTGGCTTAAGATGGCGGCTATTTGGTTGCTTAGTTGGTGAGTATGGTCAAGGACGTAATAGGCTGGTGGAGGGTCAGGCTTGGTTGGTTATCAAGATTTCTTTCTTAGTTAGTTGGTACGCTGGAACAAGCTGAGCCTCGCGATGCAAAGGACAAGCACTGAATTGTTGGCCTCCTTGACCAAAACTTCCGCCATAAAGGGACACATTGAAAGATGTTTTGATGAACTTAGATCAGTTACACTGCAAAGGGAATATCAACTGCAGATTGCTAAAAGTACCCGAGTTAATGCCCTGAACGAAGCAAGTCTTGTAGCCCAGAGTTTGGTACCCAACAAACATGAAATGATTGTTCTTCAAAGACACCACATAGCCCATATGTTGTGGTATAACTTATGGGGAGGATTCTACCTCCCTCCCTGTTGGACATGCAGTCCCGGAGCTTAGAAGTCGGTTCCTCTACGATACATGCTCGTATCCGCTTAAAAAAAAATTCATGTGAAAGGACCTCAGGAAAGAAAAAAAGGAAAGGGTTTCGCGGCCAATCATCCCAGATGGAAAAGGCATTTAAAGACGAGGCGCTGATTTCTTAGCAAATTTCAGTAACCAGTTAATATGTGCCATAAGATGGTTTAGAGGTTAAGTTAAAACCGTGAGAGGCTGGCAAGTTTCTCGTTAAGCAGACTTCTAAAGCACGAAATCCCGTGGATATTGTTCCGCAGCACATTTTGAAACTTAATTCGTACTTCTCACTCGCCTTTGTGCATATTGCATGTCGTATATATAATATGGTCATCTTGTTTCTCAAATTGAAACAGTTGTCATCTGCCAATCTCCAGGAGGTTCATTCTGCTCATGATATCCATCCGAGCCGCTTCCGGGGGAATTCTAATAGCTGGCAAGTTGGATGGCACTAGGGCAATCTGCGGCCACTTGGTTTTGCCTTGTCAACTGGTCCATGGACCTGAGCGTACTTCACAGGTAGGTAGCGTGTCTCAATTCCTCCCAGATAGGGCTGGGCACCAGGTTGGCCCCATCTGATAAGTGGGCAGGCTTGGGCGGAGCTGTTGTTTATAAAACAAAACGCAGGCTCAAGGCTTGGTTTGGTTAATCACACAGAATCCTCACTGAATTAATCTTCTTGTCATGAATGATGTTGGTCAATCTCCTAAATTGAGGGCATTGGACCAAACTTCCATTTTCTTTCGTCTCGACAGACATGTCATGTGGTAACCGGAGTGGGTGATGCGGTCGCATGGCGGGGACATGAGCATGTGCATGTGACTCACAACATCTAGCAGCAAGCTAGAGCCTAACTGGCTGACCCAACTCGTGTGCTTCAAAAAATATTCAGCTGAAACTGCAGCAATAATAGCAGAGTGAATTGTGTGTGTTGTTCACTGCACCAAACACATATATGCTATAAGAAAAGGGTAACATTTTTGAAATTATGGAAAAAATGTCTGTTTACATGTTTTCATAATTTTTTTAAAATTTTTTGTGTTCATAAATTTTGTGAAATATTTTTTGTCATTAATCATCCTAACACAATGTACATAACCAGGTTCGCAATGATAACCTTTTCTTTTACTTTTTTTTTTTTTTTTTACTTCTCGGGAATGTAACGACTTGAAAAAGAAAAGGATGGCCAACTTCCACCATTTAGACAGATAAAATGTTGTGACCAAAAGCGTAGGCCAATGAGAGAGGAGTCATTTCTGACCAGCTGCTAATTGTGGGTTTTGAAATCTGATCAACAGATTAATTAATATTTTCGCTCATATGTCCCCAAATAAATTGGTTAATGGAATTTTGGCGCCGAATGTTCACTATAGAAAAAGGCAATTAGATTGGTGTGCATGGATACTGTCACCGACAAAATAAAGGCATTGATGGAGGCACGCCAATTAATTCACTTGACACTTGGTGGTCTCGACTCCCAATATTTCCGAAAGATTTCTTGGAAGGGAGAGATGGGTGGTGCTGAATTTAAGGTTATCTTATAAATTGTTGAAATTTGTCAGGAAATATGTGCGTCTTTTCTGAGTGCACTCGAGTTTCTTTTTACTGTTGTACAGTCAAGATAAAATGGAACGGAGGATATCTCTACTTGTCTCTTTGTGTGGGGTGGGGTGGCCTGCAGCTGCTGGGTGCTTTACTCCTTTCACAAAAGGACGTATGGACCGGCTCCCATTTTCGACCAGGCTCTCTCATTAACCTATTATGACGACAGGGAGTGAGGACCAGATCCACATCCCCGGGAAGGGGGGGGGGCTCCAGATTGAACAGTACTGTTCCTCCCAGTAACGTCTTCCTTTTCTTTACCACAGATTAGTTTGACTTGCAATAATACTTAGTCGTCAATTCGATAACAATTAGGGCCAAGGGCTGCCTTCTTCCCTCCACAGGTGACGCTTTTGCATATGGATCCAAATTAATGGCCTTTGGCATTGCTGTAAAAGTGGTGCGCAGGCAATAGCATGCATCTCGACCGCGCATCTAAATGTCAACATCCTTCGCATTGAATGCTCTGTTAAGGCAACCCCGCACACCCAGGACTCAGGTTTCAACTTTCAAGGGAATCGCTGCTGGCTGTCGAGTCTTTTAAATAATGCAATTAAAACTATATGTTCGAGGCAGACTAATTTTTAGTTTGACCCGATTCACAAATGGTTTCGATTTTGATCGGCTGTTTGACGATTAACGATCGAGTAACTAAACAGACATTAACTTCATTGATACGTTATCATCTTCACATCTTTGGTGATCAAGATGGGCAGATAGACGATGACATTTCTAGTCAAAATTAAACATCTTTCCAGGAACATGGTTTATAAGTTGTCACATCACCAAAATGTTCAGCATCTTTTAGGAACTCTGGAAAATCCTAATTTTGAGTAATCTTGAGGTACCAGAGCAATGACTGCGTCTCATGACAACCCTTATTGGCATGTCACTGGCATCTGAAATGCTACATGAGTTGCCAGTGAAGTCTCCTCTCTGGCGGAAACACAATGTGTAGATCTTAGTTCAGTGGAGCTTGGGTTCATTCAAAAGCATGATCTAAATGGAGCTAGGTAATGACTTCTGTAAATTGCTTTTTTTATCTTCATTTGAAGCCTCGACAGCATGAATTGCAGACATTCTTAAATTAAATGCTGTCCATGGGCACTTTTAGAATGTGTTTTTCCTTTTCTCTAAGAATCTGGATATACATGTGGATGAATTTCATGAAAATTGTAGCTCTTGCGTTGAGCCACTATCTCGTGAGTTTGTGTATAAAAGCGTCCGTTCAAACCATAAAATCTCATAGTTCTGATCATGTTTCAAAGATCTTATCGAAATAGAAGCGGTTCTTTCTGAGTTAATAAAATTAAAAAGTGGTTGAATTTGTTATATAGCAGATAACGCTTGCAACGTCTACTGGACACGGCCTTTTTAAGCACAACTTCGACGTACTAATGTACTTATGATTACTAATTTGGTAACGGAAGTACATGAATCTTTGGCTCGAGACGATTTTATGAAAACGGATATCTTTTACTACCGAAATTATGGTAGGAATCATGAATTGATTGACGGTTCAAGAAAGACATCTAACCCATAAACATGGATGCATGATTTAATATACAAATGTTAATAACTCTCTTTCACTTCTATATATGCAGTTAGATATATTGAAAAATAGAAGTTCATTCACAGTCTCCCTGACATAGGTCGTCTAGGATATCTATATCCTCTCTCTCTCTCTCTCTCTCTGCTCCACACTTTACATGGGTTGCGGGGACATGCATGTCTGGATGCATGCCCATACCCCTGTACAAGAGCAACACAATTGGGGTCCTCACACACAGTTCTGTCCAAAACATAATGCACGCTAGCTGTAGATCATTATGATGATTGAATTACCCCACTCTCTTAACTATCAAGAAACCCTCTTTCTTTGTTCCACGAACCCGATAACGAACCCTCTCTTTTCTCGACCTTTGTTCCTGTATATCGACCTATGAATCTGCATCTGATCGGTCCAGTACTCGTTTCGACTGGTTCTAGGAGCGCCTCGCTTTCATACATAATAACTAAACGAC